>CACSLK010027840.1:8324238-8339303 GCA_902706635.1 Striga hermonthica
GACCTCTTGCACCTCAGAGGTATTTATCCTTTCACAAATTAAATATATATATATATATATATATTATTTATTTTATGTTTTAGAATTTTTAATACAATGTTTAATAAGAAATCTAACATTCTACAAATTTATTAAAAAAGTACTATTTAACCATTTGTATTCTTATAACTACAAATGGTTATTTTACTTTTTTTTCCTGATAAATTACATTAAATAATATTTTCACATCAATATTATTTTACATTATCTATATCTATATATATAATAAGAATGCAAATCAAATATAATAAGTATTTCTTGCCATTATGCATTAATTACATCCTAATTATAGCAGTTTTACACAATTCCTCAAAACAAACCTCGAAGCATTAATTGCAATCAGTTTTAACTTCCCTCGAAAACCAGATTTATTGTTTTAAAAAATATATTCCATAATATTTGATTAAACACTAAATGCGATTGTTTGGAATCAATTCTATTTAAAAGCAATGTTATTATAGAATCAAATATTATGATGTATCATTTTAAAATCAACTAGTATGTAACCCGTGCGATGCACGGGCTGTATTTATTTTGTAAAAAAATTATAAGTTGAAATCTATTACTAAATAAATTATGTTTCGTAAGACATTTGTAAAGTAATCATAATTTTTTTTTCGTTGGTAATAATAAGTCATATATTATTAAATGTATCATTGTACATAACATTATTAGTTTTATTACTGGGCAACTCATCGTCCCCATAAACTAATATTTTCAATCACTTCCTCTTAGTTGCACATGAAACAACAACATATAATTGAATGTGACTAAAAAATAATTTCTTCAAGAACAACTATATGCGATAAAGACTTAACCCTGACAATATGTGTTTTTATATTTTCATGTAAGATGCTTTTATCGTCTGCGTTTGATTGGATATTTATAACACATTTGTGTCAAAACAAAAAAAAATATGATATGAAATTGAAGTGATAATATTTCTTGATGTGGTAAATATCACATATTTTGTTTAGTTGGATGATACTAAAAAGAAAAATATTTTCACCACAAAAATTATGATATCGTAAAAAAAAAAGATCGCTAAAAATCTCAAATTTAATTAGTATGATTTGTAGTTGAATAGAACTGAATATTATTGCAGTATTAAGCAAATTATTACTATGATTAGTGGATTTTATATTTATCTCTTATATTTTCTTAGTCTCATTGAATCATCATATTGATTCCAGTATTTAGAATAAATTTGATTGTATTTGCATAGCAATATGTAAAAAAAAATTAAAAAATTGTTATGTTCAAGTAAGTGATTGATTTGTTGAGAGTGGATTTTAATCACAAAATTATGGAAAGGAAATAAAAATTGGATGGTATAAGATTTTGGGTATTTTATAGGAATGCTAATCTTTACATCAGAGTCCAACTTTAATTAATTGATGAATTGAAATATTAATATTTATTTTTTCTGTTGGCAGACTGGACAAATTCATGATATGCGGCCACAAAATGTATCTTATGGATTTGTACGCTTAAATTGTCTTGTAGAAGATATAAACTATTTTTTTTATTAAATTTGCGAAAGTATTAAACGTGTTGAATAAAGAAAAAACGCATTTATGGTATCTATATTGTTGGGTTTGTATTGGGCTTAATTTATATATATAAACTAAACGATTATATATTTGGGTATCTAAAAAACATATTTTATAGAGTTTTTTAAATATATTTTTTAAACTAAACGATTATATATATATAGTAATATATGTAGAGTTTCAATTGAATATATAGAAACATCTTTAATTCATTATAATTATTGATAATTGATGTACGTCATTAAGCTTAATTTTTATACAAACACAATTAAGTAATACATTTTTTACAGAAACAAAACTTTATACACGAATAAATTATTAATTGATTATAAAAACATAATTTATAGAAATGAATCTCCCAAATGTATTATTATATTATTCAATTATATTATTTAATTAATTGATTAATTGATCAAACTTAATATTTTTTTAAGCGCATAAAAGAAAAAAAAAAGAATTCAATATTATATTTTAAACAACAATTGGAACTCAATAATTCAAGTGTGTCCATATAAATCATTAATCAAAATGAATGAGAGACGTCATCTAACGATAACAAATATAATAACACTAAACTTCATAATTCATCGACATGGAATGACAATAAAACATAATAAAATTAATAAAACAATAAATATATTGTGAATAATAACCTTGAAGGACATGGAATAACAATGAAATTCATAATGTAAATTGAAATTCTTATCAAACCCTAAAATATCATAAATATCTCACGCTCCTTGCTAATGTTGAGGAAAAGATCACCATTTTGAGGGAAAATCCCACTGTATTTGATAACACAGAATTCTTTTGTGAAACACAAGTTTCCATATGTAGGTTATGATAATTTTCTTCCCACGATTAAATTAACGACATAGTTGCTGATTGCATACACCTCGCCTTCGTTCAGTACACCTCGAAATGCTTCCATATTTGTAGAACGTCTTATGCCTTTAATAAATGCACCCTACAAAATAAATTTATAAATATTAATTAAAATATTTTTTTCACAAAAAAATAAATTATTCAGAATACTAATAAAAATAAATTTATAAAATAAATTTATAAATTTGATATTACTAATGAAAATATTTACCTGTTCATCATGAAACAATATATGGAATGCGTTCCATTTCTCTCGTTCGTGATGCGTTTCAAATATTCGGACTGCTTTCAGTCGCAAATAAAGTTTGTTTGTCTTACTCACGGAATTTAGTGTATCCCAGACCGGCGGCATGGTATTATTGTTGTATTCTAAAATTTTTCTGTATAATTTTTTGTTCTCTGAACGTTGTGAATGACGTGAACAAATAATTGTGGTAGTGAATATCCTTTTATATACGTTGGTAATAAAAAAAATGATTGATGAAAATTATTTAAATAAAAAGATATTGTTGCGATTTTATCATATAAATGATTTATATATCTATAGTACCGAAGATAGATATTGTACCGAAAATATGAGATTTATTCCATTGTTAATCGGCAATAAATAAGAGTGATTTAAGGAAATTATGTGCAATTAATGCTTATTTTGTTAATGGAGCCACAAAAATGGCTATGTACATTCCAACTTATGAGCAATTTCTTTTATTCCATATTAATGGCGTGAACAAATGATTTTTATTCCATTCCATACAAAAAGTAATGTTAATCGGGCAGTAATTAATAGTGAACAATACAGAGCCCGTGTGATGCACGGAGTGCACAATTTTAAGGTCATTTATCCATTCTTATAATTATATAAATGACTAAAAAAATGTACGAAATATATATAGTATGTGACCTGTAATAGGCCAAAATGTGAACACGGGTGATGCACGTGGTGCACAATTTTAAAGTAATTTATTAGTACAGAGCCCGTGCGATGCATGAGGTGCACAATTTTCTAGTATGTGTAATAAAAATACATACCGCATGCACGGGACAGAAGCACTAAATGAGTCATTTCCACAGAGCTTGCCCGTTAAGTAGCTCCTGAACACGGGTGCACAATTTGTAGTACGTACCATTAAATCAGAACAGATTTTCATACAATTAGATAATAAATTAGATAATAAATAAAATCTTTTTATTTTAGTAAAGATTTTACGTACTTTGTTTTTATACTTATCGGATGTTATGGAATTTTTTTAGTTAAACCAATTTTATGGAATATAATACAAATACAATTAGAGGATTGAACAAAATCAGAACATATTTTCATACAATTAGATAATAAAAAGGAATTAGATAAGGAAAAGAATGAATTAGATAAGAAAAAGAAGGAATTAGATAAGGAATTTTGAATCTGACTTTTTTTTTGTATAGATAGACGTTACATACAAATTTTAACTTCACTGATTTTATGGGATTTATTTTGACAAAATCGGTGTTAATATGGAATAAGACAAATAAATAAATTTTTTTTATTTTAGTAAAGATTTTACGTCTTTTTTTTTACTTGTCAGACCTTATGAGATTTTTTTCCTTAAACTGATTTTATGGGATATAAAACAAATAAAAAATAATTAAATAAAATTCTGGATAGAAATAGCAATGCATTAATTAAGTTTATTTTTCAATCTACTAAATTTGGTAAATATGATACCTTATATAATAAGTATAGATACAAATAAATAACATGCCAAAATTTTAAAGAATAATTAATGTATTTTAATTTATTATCTAGCCATCAGTAATATCATTTAATGATGTGATCATTATCTCTTAAATGATAAATAAAATATTAATTTAAAAAAAATATTTATTTTTTATATACTCAAATAAAAATTAAAAAATACTATCGACAAATATGAATTATAATATTATAATATATATTAGTAAAATCATTGCAGAAGTTAATAAAATTATTTAAGGAAAGAATCCTTTTGATCATATTTGAATAGGAAATGTATATATGCAAGCAATTAATACATATAATAAATAAATTTTTAAATAAAGTATGCATTAAATGTGAGTTGACTTTTTTTGCTACTATTTTTGGTAAATAGTATGGCTTTTAATATAAGTATAGATTTTATGAAATTATGTTAAATTATTATTTATAGACCGTAATTAATGTTTTTGACGGGAAATAGTTTCTAAAAATTAATTAAGTTAATCCTTATTATATATTAATAGATATAATTATGGAATCAAATTTTTTAACCACGATTCAATATTTTTAATTCAATTTATATCTGTTTTATATTTTTCAATTCATTCTAATATAACATAAATTTGCCGTAAAAATGAGAGTACAACTTTCCAATAATCATGGTATCAATATTATATAAATGATAAATAAAAATATTTAATTATTTGGACTGTACACTTTGTTATATACATATAAATAAATCGCATATTTGAACTTTAAATTTTTTATTTTTTTCATATATAGTTATACAATATATGCAACTTAACTACAAGTAAAAAAAAAATTAGTAAACATTTCATTTCAATCATGGTAACATGTTTTTAAAAATTGACACAATATTCGATTTACTATTCTACTACGCATGTAAACAACTTTTTATTTATATTATCACGATTTTTTATCATTTTGAATTATTTTTTATTCAATTTATTTATGAAATATTTTTTTCATTTAAAAATAGTGATTTAATGTTATCCCATTCATTTAGTTAGTTTTGAACTACAAATGATAAAATATCGTTGTTATTTTTTTTAACGTAATTATTTTTATAAATATTATTTTACAAAAGATACAATCAAAAATTCAAATCTCTGTTAAAACATAATAAAAACAAAATTGTTCTCAATATGGTAATGAATTTGGAATAAAAAGGGAGAATGATTGAAAAAAAATATATATACACAAAATTCACACTTTAAGGTAACAACTTTTCTTATATTCTATATAAAAGTAAACTACACCAGGTAAATCGTATCTTTAGTATTTATCACAATATTACATATTTACACTATAATTTTAATTTGTGGTGCTAACATAACGAAAATCAACAAAGAAAAAAAAGTAAAAAGGTGTCTATGCAGTTCGCAATTACCAAGTGGAGAGCAATCTTGGTAAATATCGGTCTACGATTGCCAAGTGCAAAGTAATTTTGCATGGAAAAATGACGATATTTTTAACAATGTATGATTTTTTTATGAAGAAAATTTTACGATTACCTAGAAAATACTCTATGTATTATAACTTATTGATTAATAATTTAATTATAAATTTTATCAAAATAAATATAGCCCGTGTATCGCACGAGGTTACGTACTAGTCTTATGGGTATTAAAAATAATGGGAACATTTATTTTTAATATTTATTATGATATTTAAAAAAGTTCATTTATTATATATATAAATATAGAAAATACGTTTAGAATTTTATCAGATAAATGTTTAAACTATTTATGATAATAAAACCAATATTCAAATATAAGTATACATGTTGAAACATATTATCATATAAGGAATGATGTATTTATGGAGTGCATTGAAAAAAAAAATTGAGTGTAATAATTTTTATAATTTGTGTAATCGGTAAAAATGGATTTTAAAACGTACTCAATTTGTGTCATTTTGCCATGATCGTGTGTATTCACATTCCAGTTCAATTTATAAAAACATAATGAATCGATTATAATAATTAATGTACATGATCGTGTGTATTTCCTGTTCAAATACAATAACTAACAATTGATTTACAATTTATAATAGAATCTACATCAATGCAATTATGTATAATCGTCAAAATGTGTATCTGATACCTATATATATTAATCTTTATCTAATGGGTCGCAGTTATTAATTCTTATTATAAATTAATAGATTATAAACATGATATAAAATGAAAATTATTTTAAAACGAGTGAAATAAAAAATCATAAAATTTAAATTATCATATATCATAAAATAAAATTAATAATATTTAAAACTATTTTTATACTAATAAGTATTTTTTATTGCTTCAATACATGAAATTATAATTATTGTCTCGTGCATTGCACGAGCTACATGATAGTACTTGTAGAATAGATTTAGAAACATCTACCCGTTCAAGTTATGATGGATGTATTTATGAGTTCAAATCCAAATTCTATTTTGAAGGTGGCTGTAAGTTGGGTAGAGTTTGGGTCAAATGAGTTCAAATCCACTGAATAATATAGTGACTTAGATTTTTATATGTTGTTTACAGAATAGTCTTGCATTTACTTAGTAGGATAAAATTAAATGATTTAACTACAAATGACAATTATAGCCTTATCAATAGTCTTCTTCTTCCTTTCCATTTTTTTTCCATTTCCCCTATTTGAAAACTGCTCTGCTACCTAATTTCAGAATCTACAGCCTCCCTGCAACTTAATTCGGAATCTCCAGCCATAGACCATACCAACTCGCATATGTGAATGAACCGATCCCCTAGCGAGTGAAGTGCTTACGACTCTGACGAGATAGGACCCTAATTTCAGAGGCAAAAATACGAAATCCGAGCGGCATGTATGGTTTCGAGAGGAGAGGTTACGCGGTGGTGAAGATCCAGTTTTGATAATATGAAGAGGAGCAGAGCCGGAATCCGTCAAGTTGCGTCGATGCTCCCGTCGCAATCGACGCGGCGGCGGCACCTCGGTGAAGACTATGAAAATTGTCGGCGCCTCTCCTCCACTTCGTCCGTCGCCGACTCCAAGCTTCACGACCGGCGCGGTGAGATCCAGGGACCATGAGTTTGGATTTTTGGTTCAAGTGAAATGAGTTTAACGAAAATGAAATTGGGGGACTCGTCTGTGCAAACCTAAAATCGTATGCATTTTTTGGGACAAAATGGTAAATTTTTGGATGGGATAAAAAAATCCCAAAGGTGAGGCAGAGATTAATTAATCGGCCAGTAACGGATATACAAGTGGGGCCCGTAGCCACATGTGTGCCAGCTCACGCAAATCCCATCCCAATCCTTAAAAGGAAACAACGGATAATGTGGTAGAAGTCTGGTTATCCCGTCCCATCCTCCGAAGTAAACGAGCCCTTAATGTTTTGGTCATTATTCCACAAGGACGCGCACAGTTATGATGGATGTATTTAAGAGTTCAAATCCAAATTCTATTAATGTTTTGGTCACTATTCCACAAGGACGCGCACTAAAAATTTGACTTTTGTTTCTGGTCACTACATTTTATTTACATGAAATATATGTGCCAAATAAATTTAAATAAAGTTATAAAATTTAAAATTATTTAACAAAATAAATAATTTTATTAACGTACACTTTACCAAAATAATATATGGAAATAAAATTAAGTGGCAGGAAAACAAAAATTTGAATAAAAAAAAAAAATAATTGAAGCGTTGTGAACTGTATCACAAAACGACACTGTTTATATCTTTAAAGTAGTAAATGTAGCATTGTAGTAAATTTTTTGCAATAACTCTAAAGTAAAGATACAATGTAGAGAATCACTTTGAACAAACGTCAATACATTAAGTGATGAATGAATTCATAAGAAAATCATCTGATAACTCTATAGAATTTTTTTTCACTAATGATGCGAAAAAAGTTGGTTGCTTTGGAGTTTCCAATAAGTTCGATTGAGAACTGCACCTAAAACCCAAGTTTGACTTAGAGATAATAATGATAAATATATATTGATAGCATAAAAAAAAAATTTATGTGCACAATTTATTCACGTATACAACCCTAAAGTTTAGTGCTTTGAAACATTATTCGCAAGAACGTTTTTATCAAGTATTGGTATTTGGTACAGAAAGCTAATCAACTAGCCTTGCTGTTAGAGTAGAATACCCGGCGTTTCAATCTGATTGGATCTTTTTCTACTTGTAAAGACAATTAATTGGAATTTATATTATTTTGAGGGATTTTTTTTTATCTTATGTCTTTGCACTTATCTTATACATGCACATATGATAAAGTCCTTAGATCATTATTAGCTAAGAGACATGGTTGTGCATTCGATGGCAATCATGGAACATGTCTTTAAAGCTGTGATCTTAAAATAAGTTCCAAGTCAATGGGTATTTCGAGACAAGACATTGAATAACACAGTAAGACTTGTGCATATGATGCATGCTCGTCGGACGAGGATGTTGCATTCCATCAACATTAGCGTGTGGACGCAAATGCATATATGCGGGTGCTTGTTGGAGAACAAGTTCACTGAACATGGCCCGATGAAAATTCTTAGTTGGAAGTTTCTAAATGTCGAATAAGAATTTTCATGTTGCAATAGTACATGATTGATCCTCTGACTTGAGGCACGATAGTAATCTTGTGCATGTTGTATTTTACTTTGATTTATCTTTTGATTGCTGGACAATCATAAAAGGGATATTTTGGGTACTGTATCAATGTGTATGGAGGTTTGTCTGTGGCCAACATAGAATTCGACATTTATGTGTGATATAGGATATAATACTGGACCCGGTTTATAGATAAAGCGGATACATATTGGAGGATAAGCCCACTAAGACATCTAAGCCCAACTTGGGCCCAAAAGGTACACTCTCCCTATAAAAGGGGGCCAAGGTACCTCACTCTCTCATTCTCTCCTCATTTATTTATTCTGGTCACTACATTTTATTTACATGAAATATATGTGCCAAATAAATTTAAATAAAGTTATAAAATTTAAAATTTTTTAACAAAATAAATAATTTTATTAACGTACCAAAATAATATATGGAAATAAAATTAAGTGGCAGGAAAACAAAAATTTGAATAAAAAAAATAATTGTAGCGTTGTGAACTGTATCACAAAACGACACTGTTTATATCTTTAAAGTAGTAAATGTAGCATTGTAGTAAGTTTTTTGCAATAACTCTAAAGTAAAGATACAATGTAGAGAATCACTTTGAACAAACATCAATACATTAAATGATGAATGACTTCATAAGAAAATCATCTGATAACTCTATAGAATTTTTTTATCACTAGGGCATCTCCAATGGTAATAGTTATTACTAGCTATATGGTCAGCTGACGTGGATGTGAGAGATAAGAAAAATAACTATTTTACACTATTGGACCCACGTACTCCTCTCACATAATCTTGGGCTACGTGAAATAGATAAGCTATTTGTTAGTAGCTAGTGACTACTCTTTCTCTTACTTTTCTCATGTCCACGTCATAATAGTTAGCCAAATAGCCAACCATTGGAGACGCCCTAAAGATGCAAAAAAAGTTGGTTGCTTTGTAGTTTCCAATAAGTTCGATTGAGAACTGCACCTAAAACCCAAGTTTGACTTAGAGATAATAATGATAAATATATATTGATAGCATAAAAAAAATTTATGTGCACAATTTATTCACGTATACAACCCTAAAGTTTAGTGCTTTGAAACATTATTCGCAAGAACGTTTTTATCAAGTATTGGTATTTGGTACAGAAAGCTAATCAACTAGTCTTGCTGTTAAAGTAGAATACCCGGCGTTTCAATTTGACTGGATCTTTTTTTACTTGTAAAGACAATTTATTGGAATTTATATTATTTTGAGGCATTTCTTTATCTTATGTCTTTGCACTTATCTTATACATGCACATATGATAAAGTCCTTAGATCATTATTAGCTATGAGACATGGTTGCGGATTCGATGGCAATCATAGAACATGTCTTTAAAGCTGTGATCTTAAAATAAATTCCAAGTCGATGGGTATTTCGAGACAGGACATTGAATAACCCGGTAAGACTTGTGCATATGATGCATGCTCGTCGGACGAGGATGTTGCATTCCATCAACATTAGCGTGTGGACGCAAATGCATATATGCGGGTGTTTGTTGGAGAACAAGTTTACTGAACATGGCCCGATGAAAATTTTTAGTTGGAAGTTTCTAAATGTCGAATAAGAATTTTCATGTTGCAATAGTACATGATTGATCCTCTGACTTGAGGCACGATAGTAATCTTGTGCATGTTGTATTTTACTTTGATTTATCCTTTGATTGCTGGACAATCATAAAAGGGATATTTTGGGTACTGTATCAATGTGTATGGAGGTTTGTCTGTGGCCAACATAGAATTCGACATTTATGTGGATAGGTGAATTTCCTATGCTTTTCATAGTTTGTGATTCAAAGACCTTGGCCAAGGCAGGATGAATGTGGATTCATAAAGGAATCACTAAACTTGAAATGGAATCATAGTTATTAAATCACTTGGGTTTCGACATATAAATCCATGCCCAAGATTTAATCGGGAAATTAGTTGTCGAAAGGATTTTACATGTATGCACTTGCAATTGAAAAAGTTTACTCGCTATTTCACTTAACACTAGATAATCATGCTACTTGCTAGGTGTTACCATGATTTGTGGGTTCTTGAAATTAAAGAGTTAATTTCAAGAATATAAATTAATTAGATTAATTTAAATTAAAAATGAGTTGTAAACCCACTACTAGTGTTAATCGTGAACCTAAAAGGGTCACACCATATTTTGGATGATGACATTTTAAAATTGGTATTTCCAATAGTTGGATTAATTGACAAGACTTAATTAAATAATTTGATTATTTAATTAAATCTAATTTTGATTTGATATCAATTAAAGGAATAGTATAAATTAATCAATTGGATTGATTAATTGGGCTTTGGATATTAATTAAGTAATTATTGGAATTGCTAAATTAATAGTTGGATTTTGAAGTTGGACTTCAAAATTCAAATCCAAATATTAATATGATTAATAAGTAAAAGCCTACAATAGAGAGGAGATGTTTTGATATACGGGGATAAGATTTTGACCAACTAATTTTGAAAGTTAGTTTCTTAAATTATAGGTCATTATCTTTAATTATTTTTTAATTAAGATTAAATAATTATAAAATATATATATATATTATATATAACTAGTTTTACTTAAACATAGCATAAGGTTCCGTGTGCACATGTTTTTGGAACGTTATTTCGATCGAAAAAATAAATAAATAAATTCCATATGAGCATTCAAATTTTCAATCGACACGCCATAAATAAAGCAATAACACTTGTCTTGTGAAAGTTACATTTGGGACATGTATTAAGGCATCTTTAGCCATTATCTCTATTCTAGAGGCATCCATTATCTCTATTCTAGTAGCGAACTTTACTCTACTCTAGAATATAGTTAAACATTCATCTCCAACTCTTATCTCTACATTTTACTCTATATCAAATATATTATTTCTTTATTCATTTGTTGTTTCAAATATATTGATATATATATATATATGTATATTTAATCTTATATAAATATTTATTACTCAAATAATAAAAATATATGTTATTAATAATAAAATAAAATTGTAATACATCAATAAATAAAAAATACAAAATTATATAATATAATAAATGCATTTATTAATACATATAATTCAAAATTTACCATTAATATCACATTAAGATACATTAAAAAAAAGTATTGCGCCTAGCCAACACTATAGCGCTACAAACTGGCAATGCGGTGGAACAAAAATATCTGTAGTCTAGCGCAAGGTGGACTAATACACGCCGAATAAATTGGAACCAATTGGTGGCCCATATATTTTTTATTTTCTTATTTATAACTTGCGAGTGACGGATAATATATAATTTTATGAATTATATTAAGCTGAATTGAATATAAAAATATAATTATGATGTATTATAATTTGGTTTATAATTAATATATATTATTTTGAAGCTACAAATTTAATAGGTTTTAATTGTTGTATTTGATAAGTTATTAATTAATTTAGTTATATTTTTCGCTTTGTAGAAACATATGCTTTTACATTTTAATTATTAAGATGTGATATCTATCAAAGAAAACCAGAACATAAATTTCAATTTTTTTTTTGAAAAAAAGAAATAGTTAACAATATAACTTTCCACATTTTAAAAATTTCGGTTCCAGTATTAATCTATTCTTACAATCAAGCGTTGAACATTTGATATGTATTTCTCTTTTTAGATATAATGTAATCACTAGTACAACGTCTGTGTATTACACGGGTGTTTGCTAATTTTTTTTCTTAAAATCTAAAATTAATGAAAAAAATAATTGAAAATTTAACTACCTTTTATATAAATATATATATATTATTATATATTTAGTATGACAGTTTTTATTTGTACGACTTACATGCGTTATATTATCATAATTTTTTTTAACTTACAACATATAACTACATTTAACATAAATATATCAATTAATAAATAAAATTATTTTTCTATAAATTATTATTTTTTATTATTATAAAGATAAATATAGTTTATTTATTTCATATATACAATATGGATGTCAAATCGAAGATCATAAAAAGATGATTAATTTGATATATTTTATATATAAAACCGATAAAAAATACAAAAGTTATCAACTTTTAAAATACATTCACAATTCAGTAGTTAATTGTGGAAGCAAATCAGAAGTCAGAGATATATTAGTCATTTAGTGTCTCACTATTTAAAATTACAAAAGAATTAAAGGGTTATATTAGTAAAAGTGATATTAAAATACCTAAGTTAACTAAATAATATTTTGGAATGTCCAAACCTAGATTATTAATCCTCCCTATATATAATTTCTGAATGCGCTGAGCCTACGTGGCTGCTTTTGGTGCTTCGGAATACTATTTGGCGAATAATCATGCTTCGTAATTAGGTTTGGACAAATAATATTGATATATTAATAATTAATAATATAGGTTCGGGTATTCCATAAATATTATTTAGCTAACTTAGGTATTTTAATATCACTTGTACTAATATAACCCTTTAATTTTTTGTAATTTTACATAGTGAGGCACTAAGTGACTAATATATCCCTGAATTTTGATTTGCTTCCTTCAATAAGCTAATGAATTATATATGTATTTTAAATGTTGATAACTTTTGTATTTCTTATCGGATTTACATATATAATATATCAAATTAATCATCTTTTGATGATCTTCGATTTGACATCCATATTGTATATATGAAATAAATTAATTATATTTATTATAATTTATCTTTATAATAATAAAAAATAATAATATCTATTAAAATTCATTAGAAAAATAAAATTATTTCTCAATTGAAATATTTATATTTAATGTAGATATATATTGTAAGTTAAAAAAATTAGAATAATATAACACAAGTAAGTCGCACAAATAAAAAAGTGTCATAATAAATATAATAATATATATTTTTATAAAAGGTATTTAAATTTTCAAACTACTTTTTCTCATTAATTTTACATTTTAAGAAAAAATTAGCAAGCACCCGTGTAATACACGGTGTTATACTAGTTATTAATATATCAAATATTATTTGTTCAAACCTAATTACGAAGCATGATTCTTCGCCAAGTAGGATTCCGAAGCACCAGAAATAGCCACGTAGACTCGGCGCATTCAAGAATCTATTAATATATAAAGAGACAACCCAAAAATTCTTGAAATAGTAAATAAAAAATATTTAGAAATCCCGCCTAAATCTTTACTAATAATAGTAATTTTTTTTTGAAAAATTTTACATTGTCCCGCCTATTCAAATATGATTTTATTTTGTAATTTAAAAATCAAATTTTAAATTGCATGAAGTATATCCAATTGAGGTAGTTACTTAGTATACAAATCAAATCAGTTTTGTTAAGATAATTGTTCACACCTAACAAATAACAAACTCCATGCGCCTTAATAGGCCCATTCTATTCAATGGAAACATTTCCAAACATTCAAGTTGATTATACTTTATACCGTTTCGTAAATAAACTTATTACACTTCAAGTGTAAAAAAAACAAAAGAAAAATTACTAAAAAGTTTATATTATTTATTTTTATTTTTTCTTATACTAAATACTACTTTTTATCTTTACCCCCATAAAATGACTTGGTGGAAGTTCTAAACCAAATAAATGTCCACATAACTTGCCATATGATATCTAAACCAAATAAATGTCCACATAACTTGCCATATGATATTTATAATAATTCGATAATTTTTTTAATATATAAAGTGGCAATGATATTTACTTGAAATAACAAATAAAAATCAGCAAAAGAAATTTGGTTTTCCGCCTAAAAGTATTTACTATATTGGTAATATTTTTTGCCAAAATTTAAAAAATCTCGCCTAAATATATGTAATTAATTTACAGAATCATCTTGGTCAAATATTGCGGCTATTACCTTTATTAGTTGCATGATTTAAATTTGGAATATAATATATTGACAAAATTTGCTGGTATTACCTTTGTTAGTTTCGTGGTTTAAATTTTGTATATAATATATTGAAAAAAAAATATATTTTTAATTTTAAATAAAAAAATAATTATTCATAACATACGGGTCAATATTAACTTGGACGAAAACAAAACATATTATAGTTTAATAAATTACTCAATAACTTATGGGTCAATATTAACTTGGATGTATATGAAATAGTCATTTATTTATAGTATAATAAATTACTCAACTACTCAATTTTTATTTATTTGTATAGTTTATACGAAAATAAATTATTTTAAGTAATGAAACAACATAAATTTTATATTTATAC
>CACSLK010027840.1:8344289-8363292 GCA_902706635.1 Striga hermonthica
ACTAAAGTCACACAGCAGCAGTAGTCCCACGTGCTTTCTTCAAATTTGATCCATTCTTGGATATGTTCTTTCCTCGATTATGGTAATAGTATTTACATTTATAGTCCTGGCTCACGGTGGGCAGTGTCCACCACTTTATTTTACATAAAAAAACGTATTCTGAGAATACGTTTTTCAATTAATTAATTGAAAAACGTATTCTCAAAATACGTTTTTCATGTAAAATAAAGTGGTGGGCACTGCCCACCGTGGGCAGGGGATCAAAATTTTTTACATTTATCCTCATGCTCTAACTATATCTCTCTCTTTTGTACTTAATCCACTTCTTTAACATTTACTGTTTTATTGAACTTTGTGATCTGCATTTCTTATTGGGGGTTCCTGTACGTGTGAATGAGTTGTGGGCATTCGGGTCTTGGTCGGTTGAGGCCGTCTCCGCAACCGTGGTTTGGTGTTTTGCGTGTGGGGGCGCGGTTTATTATGTAGGCAGTGCGCCGAAAAGGTGGCCATTAGTGCTCGTTTTGTGGTGGGGTTTTTTCTAGCACTTGCAGTTCAGTTGTAGTCGTTTTTTTTTTTATCTTTTTCATCACCTTGTGTTCATCCAACTTCCGGATTATATCCCAAAAGCTAACACGGTCGATTTTGCTACTTTTCCATTGTCGCTTGCCGTGTTCTTCTTCGTTGCCGTACGCAGAAATATGGTTGATGTTGCTAATAAAATGAGCGACGATACGAAAAAGCCGTTTCTTGGGGATGGTTTTGAGTGTGTTTCAGAAGAGGATTGTAATCCATTTTCAAGTGCCGGGATTTGGAGCCACCTGACCTTTAGTTGGCTTAATCCTCTGTTCAAAAAGGGTCGGAATGAGAAACTCCATGTGGAGAATGTACCACAAATTCCTCGTTCGGAGGCTGCCGAGGAAGCTTCTTCGTTGCTCGAAGAGTGTCTCAGGAAACAAAGAACTCGCGCTGCATCTCTGCCGAAAGCTA
The DNA here is from genome assembly GCA_902706635.1 of Striga hermonthica. Taxonomy (NCBI): domain Eukaryota; kingdom Viridiplantae; phylum Streptophyta; class Magnoliopsida; order Lamiales; family Orobanchaceae; genus Striga; species Striga hermonthica. The sequence goes on from CACSLK010027840.1 coordinate 8,345,277, forward strand.
TACTTGATGCAATCGGGAGGCCCCTTCTCATAAACGGAGTTTTTGCAGGTACTAGGGCCATTTTATTTATTTTTATCAAGTCATATATATATATATATGTTTTAGTGTAATGTTGTTCTATCTTTAACAAGGACTCAAAATTCCGACTCATTTTCCTGATGTGGTGAGCACAGGTGTGAACACAGGTGCCTCCTACGTGGGCCCGCTTCTAATCACGAGCTTTGTCAACTACCTATCCTCGAAGGACAAGAACGTAAAATGGCAGCACGGCATGATCCTTGCATCGGTCTTGTTCGCTGCAAAGACGGTAGAATCACTCTCCCAGAGGCAGTGGTATTTCGGGGCCCACCGAATAGGCATCCATCTCAGAGCCTCCCTCATGGCTTTAATATACAAAAAGTCTTTGTCCGTCAAGTATGGCGGCACGAGCAGCGGAAAAATAATCAACTACGTGAACGTGGACGTCGAGAGGATCGGGGACTTCTGTTGGTACTTTCACGGCATTTGGTTGCTTCCCGTTCAGCTCCTTTTTGCCCTTTTCATCTTGTACAATAACTTAGGGGCTGCCCCTTGTTTTGCTGCCCTTTTCACAACTGTGCTGGTGATGGTATGCAATACTCCACTCGCCAACATGCAGGAGAAGTTCCAAACCCAGATAATGGAAGCCAAAGACTCGAGGATAAAAGCCACTTGCGAGACCCTCAAGAGCATACGGGTCCTCAAGCTGCATTCTTGGGAGCCCATTTTCCTTCAAAAATTGCTTCGGCTCAGAGAAAACGAAGGGTCCCGGCTCAGGAAGTATCTCTACACCAGCTCGTGCGTGGCTTTTCTTTTCTGGGCTTCCCCCACATTGGTATCTGTTGTCACTTTCAGCGTCTGTGTTGTCTCAGGGATTCCTTTGACTTCGGGCACAGTCTTGTCTGCTTTAGCCACTTTCCGGATCCTTCAAGAACCTATATACAATCTCCCAGAGCTTATATCCATGATTGCTCAGACTAAAGTATCCATCGACCGGGTTCAGAATTTCATTACTGAGGAAGACCAGAAGAGGTTAGTGCACTATCATGCTCCGAGCATGCCAGGTTTTGTTGCCATTGATATCGAACCCGGTGAGTTTGCGTGGCATGCGAAGAGACCGACTATCAAGATAACCAAGAAAGTCAGAATCACTAAAGGGAGCAAGGTGGCTATTTGCGGTTCTGTGGGGTCAGGCAAGACGAGTTTCTTGTGCAGTATTATTGGGGAGATTCCAAGAATTTCTGGGTCTAGTTCCAAGACGTATGGATCGAAAGCTTTTGTGCCACAAAGCGCTTGGATACAAACGGGCACTGTGAGGGAAAATATTCTGTTCGGTAAAGAACTGAAGAGAGATGTTTATGAGAGCGTGGTGGATGCTTGTGCTTTGAACCGTGACTTTGAGATGTGGGCCGATGGAGATTTATGTGTAGTTGGGGAAAGGGGAATGAATTTGAGCGGGGGACAGAAACAAAGAATTCAAATGGCGAGGGCATTGTACAGCGACTCGGAGGTATATTTGCTGGACGATCCTTTTAGTGCTGTTGATGCGCATACCGGGGCTCATATGTTCAAGGAAAGGAAAATTCTCGTTTCGTTTCTACAAAACGATTATATATGTTCACTTACTTAAATCTGATTTTTGGACTCGATATTTATTACTGCAGAAATGTCTGATGCAACTCTTGCATGATAAGACTGTTGTCTACGTTACTCATCAGTTGGAGTTCTTAGATGCCTCTGACTTGGTGTTGGTAATACCTATTTTGCATATATTTATCACTTGTTAGGAAAGCCAGTCTATCTAAGCATATATACATATTTATTTTTTTTGTTATAAAAGGTGATGAAGGAAGGCAAAATTATGGAGGCGGGAAATTATCGAGATTTAATCTCAAATCCCGATAGCGAGCTCGTAAGACAAATGGAGGCCCATAGTAGATCGTTAAATCAAGTGAACCCTCCAAAGTGTATAAGCTTACCTAAGAAAAGCTACCACCGAGCTAAGCAGATAGAAGTAACTGAGGTAAAATTCGTAGACCTTAGCAGAAGTAACCAACGAAGCCTGCACGAAAAAACCGAAAGCGGTAGAGTTAAATGGCACGTCTATGCAACTTTCATCACCTCTGCTTACAGAGGAGCTCTTGTGCCGATTATCTTGTTGTGTCAGATACTCTTCCAGATGTTACAGATGGCAAGCAATTACTGGATTGCATGGGGATCAGAAAAGGACGAGAGTGTTACGAAAGGGCGTCTGATCAAGATATTTGCTCTGCTTTCCGGCGGAAGCTCGTTTTTTATCCTGGGAAGAGCAGTTCTACTGTCCACCATTGCTATCGAGACATCTCAGAGACTTTTCCTTGGGATGATCAATTCTGTTTTCCGAGCGCCTTTGTCGTTTTTCGACTCCACGCCTTCAAGCAGAATTCTTAATCGGGTCAGTCAATTTTTTAGTCATTAATGTATATATGTGATAATCTTTTTTAAAATTAAAGAAAAATAAAATATTGAAGCCTATTGAAATTTGGTCTGATTCTCCATGGCCAGTCATCGACAGATCAAAGCATAGTGGACACGGATATTCCTTACCGGTTGGCTGGGTTAGCATTCGCGCTTATTCAGCTATTGAGCATTGTTGTGCTTATGTCACAAGTTGCCTGGCAGATCTTTTTCCTCTTTCTTGTTGTATTTGCAATCTCCGTATGGTATCAGGCAAGAATTATTTTGCAAGAATGGTAGAGTCGGCACACTATAGCTGACTCTTTTGACCCGACTAAAAAATTTTCTCGAACTGTTTGGCAGGCATACTATATCACAACTGCAAGAGATTTAGCTAGAATGGTCCCAATTCAACAAGCTCCAGTTCTCCATCATTTTTCGGAATCCATCTCTGGGGCCTCAGTAATTCGGAGCTTCAACCAAGAAGATCGGTTTCGGAAGATGAACATGAAGCTGGTTGATGATTACTCAAGAGTAGCCTTTTACAACTCCAGCACCATGGAGTGGCTCTGTGTCCGCATCAACTTTCTCTTCAACCTCATCTTTTTCGCCCTCCTTATCATCTTGGTCACCCTTCCGAGCTCCGCCATCGACTCCAGTAAGCATAAGCACCTCTTTTCTATGTCCACCCACACTTACTTTTTACTTGAAAAAGGTAAGGTATATAATGAATTAATTGTTACAAAAATGTCAGGCTTGGCGGGGTTAGCAGCCACGTACGGGCTGAACTTGAACGTACTCCAGGCATGGGTAATATGGAACCTCTGTAATGTGGAAAACAAAATGATATCCGTGGAGAGAATCCTCGAGTTGAGTGGCATCCCAAGCGAGGCCCCACTGGTGATAAAAGATTCTAGACCGGGGCCCGAATGGCCGGTGCACGGGAGAATCGAGGTGGAGGATCTCCACGTGCAGTACAGCCCGGGTCTCCCGAAAGTTCTCAAAGGGATCACGTGCACTTTTCCCGGGCATAGCAAAATCGGGGTCGTGGGAAGGACTGGGAGCGGGAAATCCACTCTCATCCAGGCACTCTTCAGAGTGGTCGAGCCTTGCCAAGGACGCATTTTGATCGATGGAGTGGATATTGCAAAGCTAGGCCTGCAAGATTTGAGGTCGAAGCTCAGCATAATCCCACAAGATCCAATCTTGTTTCAGGGGACATTGAGAATGAATCTTGATCCTCTCCAACAACATTCAGATCAACAGATATGGGAGGTAAGTAAGGAGTGAAGCATAAACTTGCAGCATTTTGTTGAAACAAATAGTATTCCTATTTTTCTTGTAATGTGCCAGGTTCTACACAAGTGTCATCTCGCCGAAAACGTGAAGCAAGACGACAGACTTCTCGATGGGCCAGGTTCTTAACTATTTTCTCTTTAGTCTTCTGATTTGGTAGTTTCCTTAAGCTACTTGTGATTAGTGTGCGATGCACTAAAAAACTGTTGCAGTTGCTGAAGATGGAGAAAATTGGAGTGTGGGGCAAAGGCAGCTCGTGTGTCTAGCTAGAGTGTTGTTACAAAGGAGAAGAATACTCGTCTTGGATGAGGCCACCGCTTCAGTAGATACGGCGACCGATAATTTAATCCAAAAGACGATAAGAGAAGAGACGAGTGGATGTACTGTCATAACAGTTGCCCACCGAATACCAACTGTAGTTGACAATGACCTAGTTTTGGTTCTTGGTGAAGGTAAGATTGGGTTTACTTATATTCTCCTCCTGTTGTTTATGAATCTTTTTTTATTACTCCATGCGTGTAGTTTCTTAGGACTGCAGTAGAAGGCACGCTAAAGTTCAGTTTACATGCAACATAGACATTAGTGTTACAAAAGCTACGCTTTGTGAAGAAATAGGGTTGGCGGAGTAGCGTGCGCAACGTGTCTAAAAACATAAAAATTTAAGGAGAGATGACAATTAGTCAAATTTTCTTCGAAGAGCGTCTCAATATCCCCTCAGAATTCTTTTATTAGTAAATCGTTTGCCTTAAAATTACAAGAAAAAAACTCCCTCCTACAAATCTACCACAACTATACCGATCCTACTAACTGCCCTGACCACAACGCGGACTAACAACTATTACAGAAATCTCTCCAAGTTGGTAATACCCAAAAGTATAAAGGTCTTATACTTCAGTCCTTTAGAGATACAAGAATGCAAAACTAATCTTTTTAATTCACAAGCTATAAAATATAATCAATAATCTCACAACCTCTAAGATAGTAGACTAACTCAATATGCTCAAGTGAAAACAATAAACCCATCTCATATATATGAATTTTGTGATCTAATAATGTATATAAAGAAATTAAAGACAATCTTAACTACCTAAGGAAACTTTAGGTCGACGTGATCTCCAATGTCATTCCTTTAGAATAAGTTTCCTTCAAGTAGAAATGTGTTTCCAAAATCGTGCAGGAACGTACTTTCCTTATATGGGCGATCACCTAAATTTAAGAGATCCTGTGGTAAATTTTTTCAAATTCTCCTTATATCTTCTCCCATACGTCCAATATCCTTTATGTGGGCATCTCGTTCTTTTACTATGTGCTGCATATTCATTGTCTTACAAGAGAAAAAAAAAAATCAATAATGGTATTGAATCTAACATATTATGTAATCATTCTCCTAAAGGATTAGAAATTCAAAATACATAATATAATTAATATATACCATATATTATTTATAAAATTTACTAGGAACTTAACTAATTTACAAGTAAATTAATAGAAAACTTCTCTTGATTTATTTTTCTTGCATAACAAGAAAATCTTATAGAAAATACTTAATTTTTTCGGCAATGCCAAACCAATATTTTAACAATCTCTCATTTTGACATTAAATTCAAAAAGCCATGTTTCTTGAAAATAGTCTGCAAAACAAACTCAAAACTAAAAAATAATATCTATGTTCGTACATCAGGAAGTGAATTACTCAAATATCTGCAATGTATGAACATCAAAATAATTCCTATAATAACAACTACGAGGAATACAATCAAAGCAATCAAAACACATCAAACTTCAGAAAAGTTAGAAAGGGATTACCGTGTGACAAGTACTAGCCTTAGAATCTTTACATTTCACATGTTTGCTCAGGTCTTGAACATCCATGTAAGGAACTTTAGGCTTATTGATCATCTTGATCACCTCTTCATTCTTGCTCGGGCGCTTTTCAATTTAAGTTCAATAGTTTCGGAGACTCACATATTTTTCCATAACCCATCCAAGTTCACGTCTAAGGGCAACAATCTCAGAATCCCTTTCACCTATAGTTTTCTGCATGGCAAACATTTCATTAAACAGAGATGACAAAATCTTTATCATCATATATCTGCTGGACAACTTATTTCCCTGTTCGAACATCGTGATTTTGGCAACACATTCATCCAACTAATGTTTCTCCTTGTTGATATGAATGTCAGATCTAGTAAACATATCATTCAGTTCACCATTCATTATGCGAGTTTTATGAAGTTTATCCCTCAGGTAGGCAGTCTTCTTCTCATGCTCTGCAGAAAATGTTGTCACATCTCTATCTCATTGACTTGAGGTTGCAGATTTTTTACCATCTACCCCAACCTTGAGGCATGTCTATAATTCAAGTTTATGGGTAGCCAAGTCTACTTGAACAGAATCTGTACCATCTCCAGAATAATCAGAATCATTTTGAGTATTATATGTGTAAGAACGTATATCTGAATCAGCATCAATAGGCTTATGGAGAAATCGAGTAACACGTTAAGTTGTTAAAAGGACGGATGACATAATTATTGGAGTGTTGCTGGTCGTCGTTGTCTTCATCATCCCGCGTGGGCTGATAGGTTTTGTTTTTCCTCATAAAATTTGGACAACCTTTTTGAAACTATCCAAATTCTTTGCATTCACGACATTAGTTCTTATCAACATTCTGATTCTCAGTCTTTTGAGAAGGTGTATTGGAATGCTGATTGTTGTTTGTGGGATTAGATGGCTTTCCCCCTTGGAGTTTTTTGTACCTTCTTCGGCAAATCATCAATTTCTTGCAAAGGACCGCCAACCCATCATTGAATTTTGAATCTTTGAATAGATTTCATCAGATTCTTCACCAACGGACTATGATAGAACATTAGCCTTCAGACCTAGGCCTTTGATTTCCATAGTACCATAACCACATGTGATTTCAAAGGTTCGAAGGTCGCAAAGTCATCGAAGACAAGAGGCTCAACTCCTTGAAAGCTCTCAAGTGTAGTAAGCTTCTCATGGAATTGTTTGGGAAGGGTGTTCATGATCTTTTTTACTTAAGTCGCCTACAATTCTCCTCTCCAAGTATCGAACTTTGTTTAACGAGATTGCAAAAGTGTGCATAGTACCTATCAATATCTTCATCACTGTTCATGAGAATTTCGTTGAATGTGTGGTAATCCTTTACAACTTGGAATGCTTTATCTAGTATCTTCAAATGGATGCTCGAGGATTTTCCACTCGTCAGTTGTCGTTTTCCATTATATGATCATGTTTTGATGCGTTTGATCCACAACCATCGTGAGAGCATAAAGTGCTATGAGATTGGCTTATTCTTGAGATTTTTTAAGCATCCATCCACAATCCATTGGGCTTTTCTATCACGGTAGCAAATGAAGATTTTACTGCATCCCTATTTTTAGGGGTGATTCCTTCATCATAGGCCAAGACCATCCAGTTTCAATGATCTCCCAATATTCCCATGACTAACGAGCGCAATAAAAACTTCATCATAGACTTCAAGTACAAGTAATTTGATACGTCAACATACGGGGGGCACGAGATTGATATTGCGTCGTGGTTCGTGGGTCCAAATCCCACTAAGAAATAATAATGAATCCTAGCCGTTGGATGTGATATATCAACGTTCTATTCATGGACAAAGGGTCCAACTTTGGTCAAATACATGACATTCTTATAAATAAGTGGACTTCTTATTTTTCACGCAGGGATATTTTAGCCATCGCGCTGAATGCATTGTTACGCTAATGTACAATCTGACATACACTAAACATTGTGCACTCTGCAGAGCAGTCATTTGTAATGTACATATCCAAACGTCATATTGTGCACTGCACTAAACATCGATCTGCAATTATTAAAACTTTGATAAATTTATAAATTTGACCAATGAACTAATTTGTAATACATTAAAAATTTAGAAAATTGTAATTAGGTCCCTGGACATATCAAAATTTAAAAAATCACCCAGCCCCAAAATCAAATTCTTGCGGGCGATTATTGTCGGACATTAACCCTTCTTGCGGGTTGTCGGCGGGTCCAGCCACTGGACTGGGAGAAAAAGTCGGATAACGATAATTTTACAATTGATGAGTCGACTTTGAATTTGATTTTGACGGTTCAAAGAGGACACATGAGGCCCGATCGATTAAGTTTTTCAGGTGAAGATAATGAAGACGATGGTGCCAATTAATTGATAAGGTTTTCAGGTCGCCGATGAAGACGATGGAGCTAGACATGGCCAAATTTCGGTCCGAGCCCAACTTCGCCTGCCGAGTTCTAAATCATCGACCCTGAATCAACCAGTATCTAAGTACGTGTCGAGTACACGACCCGGCGGGCCGGGACTTGCTCGACCCAGAACTGAGAGCCATGCTAAAAAAAATTGAAAAAAATCTACCGTTGATTTCCTGTGCCGGCCGGACCCTGGTCCAGCTCGTTGGGTCATATGTTACATACATATGACCCTGAACCGACCCGGTTTTAATCCAGGCACGAGTATGGAGGTCATCAGTTCTAACTAGACTAAGTTCGTGTCGGTTACGGGCTGGGATCGGGGCAGGGTCGGCGGGGTGGGTGACCTGTGGAAATGTCTTGATGGATTCGTAAATATTTGAATCACCGGTCTCATTGGACGAGATAAGCAGCGGAGGCGTAAATATTTGAATCACTCGGTCTTCTCCCAACAATTGCGTAGGCATGAAGGCAGTGCAGCGGCGGGACTGGGAGACGACGAGCGAATTGAGGCCGGGGTGTGCAACATGTGTGCGTGTGTGTGGGCGAGGCCCACTGGTGAGTGTAATTGTGGGTGATGTCTAATTTACCCTTAATCACTCTAAATGTTTGACTTTTTTTAACTATTGGATTATCCGATCTAATGGCTACGATATATACACACACACACACACACATACACACACAATACACATATGTATTATGCAAGTTCTTTAACTCACTTAATCCAATTTCAATTTTTCCCCTAAAAGGTAATATATAATATAATATAATAAAATATATACCATATATTATTAAAATACTATGAACTTAATTATTTTAAAATAAATAGAAAATTTTCCTTTATTTATTTTGCTTGCATAATAAGAAAATGTCCTAGAAAGCACTTAGGCTTATTGGACGATTTCAGTCCAATATTTTAACAATTTGAAACTGACATAACGAAAATCTGTAATGTAAGAATGAATATGATAGGTAACCAATCGACAGATGCAATTTTTTTCTTCATAATTAAGGTGGATGTTATTTGTAACTAATAAGCAGATGCGATTTTTTTCTTCATAATTAGGTTGAATGTATCACAAATGAATATGATGGGTTACCAATAAGCATATGCAATTTTTTCTTCATAATTAAGATGAATGTTCTTTGACTATATCTTGAGGTCAACCTTTTAAAAGATGAGTGATCGGTGAGAATAATATTTTGTAACTTGTTAAGATAATCACTTTGGCTTGTTGCAGAACACTTGTTCGTGTAATTCGTTTGTTTTTATTGTATTATTTTATGCAGGAAAAGTTGTAGAGTATGAATCCCCTACTCAGTTGCTCGGGGACAAAAATTCTGCCTTCTCAAGTTTGGTGATGGAATTCTTAAGAAGATCATCGTCCTGCTGAGTATGACTCTGATGGTACAAATTTAAATAAAATCACAAGAAACTTTAGCTACATGGAGTTACATAGAGATTAGTTCCAATGAGCCACTTATTTAAAGTGAGTATGTGAGATACAATCATAGTCTTTAAGTAGGGCAAGACGTATGACCAACATTTGATGGTTTATTTTTTTTAATATAATTACTTAAATATTAATTTTACCATTTGATCGTTGAATATTTAATTCTGCCATTGACCGTTGACTTTCGGCGTTCACCGTTGACTGTAATTTGCATTATGTATGAATAAAATGTGCACTAGCAATATGTAGTTGCCTATAGTCGATCTCCTTCATTCCTACTTTGTCCACTCATATTATGAATATTGAAACTGATATTTCTATTAAGGAATGTAATTCACCCTCTTCATAAAGGTAGATTAACAGTAGAATAATCCCTTGGAATGCATTCCCCCTTGTGCACAAACCCTATTCTACATCCAAGGGCTTCGCTTAGTAGAAACCTGAGTGGAGCTACTACTTTAACCTTCATTAAGGAAAGAAAGGCATAAGATAATTGAAGCTCTTTATGAACTAAATATGCATTTGATATGATTTGAATATACAATTTTTATGAAATAAATGTCCACTAATAATATTAACTAAATATGCATTGTTTATGAACTAAATATACACTATGTATGAACTAAATGTGCTTTTGGCCTGAACTAAATGTGTAGTGAAAATATCCGCTTAAATGTGCGGTTTATATAGTTAATTTAAATATAATAATTACTATTATCATTATAAATTAATGTAATTTTCAATTAATACTGACCTATACAAATAAATAGATATGATTGGACAACTAAACATGCATTGTGATGAACTAAATATGCACTATGTGTGACATATGAATTTTGCCTGAACTAAACGTGTAGTCTAAATATGCAATTGAATATGCATTTTATATAATTAATATAAATATAATAATAATTATTTTTATTTTATACTTACTTTAAATATCAATTGATTCACACGAGTGATTGATGCACACAATAAATGCTCTGATTGGACCTCACATTAACTAAATATGTATAATGAATAAACTAAATATGCATTATGTATTACAGTAATTATATATTTACAGGTTTGAACTAAATATGTATGGTAAATATGCAGTTGATATGAATTAAATATGTATCCTAAACATAAACTTTTTTATGAACCATATACACAATGTATATGAAGTAAATTTGCACTCGAAATATGTCAGTGATATAAACTAAATATGCATTGGGTATGATATAAACTAAATATGCATTTGGTATAAAATGGATGTAGCTTGTCTTGGCTATTACTTTATACTAGTCCGTTGTTCGCCTATATTTTTAAAGCTCGACCGCAAGTGTACGACTTCGCTCGTAGTATGTGGCAAGCAAGGTCGTATCCCAAGAGACCAAATAATTAATATATCAAGTACTAGATGATGATAATGTCAACTTTATTTAGACGATCGTAATTGGATGAATTAGCTAAACTAAGAAAATAAATCAAAGAGAATAAAGCGAAAATAAAGAACTAGCTAGAAAAACACGTGAGAAAATGTATGGGAACGATAGATTCTAAGACGTTGGGTTCAATTAATAGTTAAGATTCCTTCAAAGATATCACAATTAAATGATTTTCTTTATCTACCCTATAAGACGATCGCAAATTTAGCTTATCGTCCCTCTCGAGATTAATAAAACTGTAGATTAAATCACATATATTAGCGTCTCCACTCAACACATGCAATTCAACTCCAAAAAGATTAAAGGATCTAAAATCCTCACAATTACCTACTAATCTCTCGATTTAAGCATGTAAATTGTGTCAAATATTAAAGACCTAATATTGCACTCATCTCTCGAATTATGAACAATATTGTCTAACATGTAAAAGAATTGATCAAGTTCTAAACATCGAATAAGAACAAAATATTTGAATAGGGTTCAAAAGAAAAACAATCAATTATAAATAAATCATCCAAAATCCCAACATATTAATCTACTACCAAGTCTTAGAATCAATAAATCTAGCTACTCATGTTCGAATTCAAACACATAGACATATTAGAAATCGACATGATCAATAAAAGTTCAAGAGGAAAGAAGAAATAAAAACTAGGAATCTCGTCAATCTTTCAATCTCCTTGATCCCTTCGTAGTTGATCTTCTTTTTGCTCCTCAATTGCTTCTCTTGTGTGTTCTAAGGCTCTTCTCCTTGCGTATTCACGTTCTAGAGCTCAAAATAAGGTAAATATGCCTTTTTATATGTCCAAAAGTCTTCTCCTTATCCAAGAAGGCAACAATTAAAAATCAGCATCCGCACGCGACACGACCAGACTGCCCGTGTCGCTGGCTGTGTCACAGCCCGTGTCGTCTGAACAGCCTCAAAATCCTCTAGTCACGTGACACGGTCTCTGACACGGGCAAGGTGCCCGTGTCATTGTCCGTGTCACACCCCAGCATGCACGATTTTGTCCGTGTTGCTCGCTTCTTCCATTTTTCTCATCCGTGCATCGATCCTTCATCATCCCGGGGGTCCTAGGTACTCCACGTGCACCTCCAATAACAAGCTCTATAAATATGTGAAAATATCTACAAAACAAGCACGTGTAATACCTTTCCAACAAGTAGATAATTAAAGCACAAATATGCAATTTATACATCAATAGTGCAATGAATAAGCTCTAAATCCTATATAAATATTGTGTAAAATCACACATGAACAAACCCCCAAACTTAAACCATTGATAGTCCCGATCAATGCATTAAACTCCTAACAACACACAATAAAAAACAATCACACTCTCAAAGTCAATCATACACATCATCAACAGGCATCGGGCATGTAACATACTAAGTTCCAAATTTTTAAACAAAAAGAACGCTTCATCAAAATCATGGTTAATACTTCAATCCACAAATACCTCACCGGATAAGTGTATACTCTCACCCTCCAAAGTGTATAGGGAAATAATCGCTCAAATCCATTCAATGTTGAAGAATTACCATAAGCTTGCAAATCGTCTACTATCTCCACCAGTTATTGTGCATGCACTTCATGAATCAAAAAAGACTTTTTATTTGGTTGTAATGTAGGCTCTTTGGTTAGGGTAGGAAAAATATGGGTAAAGTGACGAATACTTGAGCATCTAGAACTACAAAACATGAACTACACCATTTCATCACCTACCAATCATAATCAACCCAACTCATCCATACCCCATTTCAATCAAATATCCACAAGCCATATAAGAATATAAAATCAAACCAAACAGAAAACTTAACTATATACACAATTTCACCAACTTAAACTCCTCTTTTTTTTTCTTTTTTTTTTTTCAGATCTTTCATTTTTCATTTTTTTTTCAGATTTTTTTTTTGAATTGGCCTCATTCAGAACAACATTTCCATTTTCATCTTCCCTTTATTCACACCACAACAACATACTCATCTCTTAACATAATATACTCCTAAATGCTCAAGTAGGGACAAGGAAAAATATAGATGTAGCTCAATTTGTGGTATTCAAATAAAATAGGCAAAAGCTCAAAAGCGTTGACTAGGGAATAAAAACATCATTCGGTAAGCTAAAAGGGTCAAAAGGGCTTAAACAAAAATATGCCTTAAATCATTTTCACAAAAAGCACACACCATGTGGTCTCGATATAGATACCAATGCAAGTTCTAGAATTCCAACAACAATGAACGATACACTCAACAACAAAATATAAGGCTCAAAAGCTCACAAATGATCATATATCCATGAATTAAAAGCATCAACCAATCATTCAAATTCACAATTCAATCAATTCTCAAATCTCATCACTTAGCACATTATGCCCGAATTATATATCAAATATGCACAAGAAACTTATCAAGATGGATCAAAGGATCTCAACTACAACTACAACTACTCCTAAGAAAGCAATAAACGTGCTAAAGCAATAAAACCTAACATGCAATTACATGATATGCAAAGATAAAGTGTTTCTTGAATCCTCTAAAATAACTCCCCCAAACTTAAATGGAATTCTATGAATCACAAAGAGAGAATAGAATTTCATAGCAAAGGGATCAAGAAACACTCACAAGGCCTCATTGAGGTGGCGGGCCAAAATGGCCCTCATCCATATGCCACTGATGCATTTGACGGATCATGGCCATCATCTCTCGTTGATCCGCCCTCATCTCCATCACCTCGTGCTCCAAATTACCCATGCTCGCTCCTAGGTTCGCAGGGAGAGGAAAAACAAGCCTCTTGGCTCCTTGAGTGGAGCTCTCCGGGATATCCATGTGATCATCCCCGACATGGTCATAGGCTTCTTCCTCCTTGACGCTCGGGTGCTCCTCAACACGTGGCCGGACATTCCTTTGAGAGCCTCCAACCGCCCTTCGAAATTGCTCTTGCACTTCATTGACGACGGTGACATGTGCCTCACTCACCATCTTAATATTTGTCACGTCGTTATCACTCTCAATGGTGGTCAAGTGAGTGTTCGGCAATGGGAAGTGGTTGTTCGCCCTTTGAAACAACAAGTATTGGTCGGCTTCACGGCCGACAAAGTTCATCGTCTTGAGAGCCGCCATATTAATCGAAGGAGTCTCACCTACGGGGGTCATCGTGCTCAAGTCGACCCCACAATGGATGAGTGATCATGCCACCTACACATATTTGGCCCGACTCCGATATAGCCGCCTTCCACAAATGAGTAGCCACCCACTTCTCGGTGAGCCCGGGCTTGCTCTTGAGCATGCACCAAATCGCCGTGAGCTCACGAAGAGAGCATCTGCCATCTCTCCTCGGGCAAAAATCGTGCTCGCAACTGCCTTTTGCAAATATCGCAACACCGGATTTCGGGTCGACGTTGCCTTTGCCGACCTCGGAATGAATTTCAGAGCCGGAGTAGAAAGTGTCCCGGTAATTAAGCTCCAAGCGTCAGTGGCATCAAAAGATGAGGCAATCGTTGGATTTTCCGGGGCTTGATAGACCTCCTTCTCCAAAGTTTTCACATCGAGGGTGTAGTCTTGATTTTTAAATTGAAACTTCAACAATTTCACCATATGGTCATAGCCCGTCTTCTTCACCTCCAACGTGCTTAGGAACTCCAACGTAAGACCGACATAGGTTGGCCATTTTTCCATCATCACATACTCCAAGCCGGCTCGTCGAATGAGCTTCTACACATCATCATAAAGGCCAAGAGCAACAAGAGCCTCGTCACCCATGTATCGAGTAGCTACCATTCGCAAGGTGGATAGCGTCTTCCACCTCATCTTCTCTTCGGCCGTCTTCAATCGAACGTTGAAGCTACTCAGTTGTATAGCCGCATCCGGTATAAAGTTGGCGTCCGAACTGCTGGAACACGCCGACGAGGCGGTCCTTCCCACGGATCGATATTGGATACCAAACATATACATACATGATTTCGAATTACCCTAAGCATGCTCCTAAAGTATGAACAGAGAAATACCTTTCTTCGAGGCTTTGATTCGATCTGAGCGATCTTCTAAACTGTGTCCCGACCACGTTTGGACGTCGGATGGACGACGATCTACCAAACAGTTGAAAGGAGCAGATTGTGTTTCGTCTTCTCCGAACCCTTCGTGTGACTTTCTCCTCACGATGGTGGCTGAAGGTGTCACGTTTTGTGATGCTGCGTAGGGTTGAAGATGTGTAATACCTCCTTTTATAGAGGTCCTTGGCCCAGCCTAGGGATCTCTTAGAAGGTATAGGATTTGGGCTCCCTACAGGCCCAAATTCATATGTTCAGCCCAGAACACAATTTGACAATTTGACCCGTAAATATTAATTCATTCCACTAGAGAATTAATATTGCACTCCCGTCCTATCCCGAAATGAATCAGGGCTTCTATTAGACTCGATATAATTCCTCGTGTTTAAGATATCACACGTCCATTAATTATTAAAGCTTCTGACTGCTTTAATTAATCAATATCTTTTATTCCTGAAGTAGTACCACTCAACCTTATTATCGTACGGATTAAATCCACCTGCAGGGTTTATACGATAATCCTTATGAGTTCCTTAAGGGGACTTCATCAACCTGGATGTCCAGGACACGGTGCCCTAATGCCAATAAATAGATATCATGCAGATAATGTTGTTACCCAAGATACAGAGCATGTTGAACCAATACTTGGCTCTCACCCATGGTAAATCAAAGTAACAAACAAATATCCCACATATCTAAGTATCACAATTAGGGGTAAGAATTAGTAGAGTCACCGAGACCTAGGTTCTTCATGATAGTCAGAACAGAAGAACACATCTCAACTGTGATCCATTCAATGCGACGCAGCGCACTAGTATAAACCAATAGCCAAGACAAGCTATATCTAGTTTATACTACAATCTAAACCGATAGTCATGTCCATAACTATCTCAGTTGTGAATACCATTTATATATTTCAAGTGACCGACAATGTAATCTTCTGTGTGACTACTAACACACCACATTGTCTACAATATAAGATAATTGGACATTTAGCATACAAGCAATCATAAAGAATGCAACAATGTGAAAACATTTATTTCAGTCAAATGGGAAATCGACTAAATACAATCCAAAACCTCACATAAAAGTTTGCTTTACTGTATACCCCAACAATCTCCCACTTATACTGAAGTTAAACTTTTAGTATATAAACATATGTCATAACAATTCTCCCACTTATACTCAAAGTCTAGCTGCCACACATCGTAAACCAAGACCCTCTACGTGTTTCTCGAAGACATTGACAGTCAGAGTCTTCGTGAAAGGATCAGCTAGGTTATCCAACAATGCTATCTTCGTCACAACTACATCTCCTCGTGTCACGATCTCTCGTATAAGGTGGTACTTTCTCTTGATGTGTTTACTGGCCTTATGTGCTCGGGGTTCTCTCGAGTTTGCGACTGCACCAGCGTTGTTACAATAAATTGTGATACACCTAGGCACACTCGAAGATACCTCTAAGTCCAGTAAGAAGCTCCTGAGCCAAATAGCCTCCTTTGTTGCTTCTGAAGCAGCAACGTATTCGGCTTCCATGGTAGAATATGCGATGCATTTCTGCTTCACACTCCTCCATGAGATTGCTCCGCCTCCAATCATAAACACATAACCTGAGGTCGACTTTCTCTTATCTCGATCAGCTTGGAAATTAGAATCTGTGTAACCCAAAGGAGTTAGACCGTCTGACTGGTAAACAAGCATATAATCCCGAGTTCTTTTTAGATACTTGAGAATATGCTTTACCGCAGTCCAGTGTCCTTGACCAGGGTTAGACTGATATCTCGCAACCATGCCAACCGCATAGGAAATATCAGGTCTCGTGCACAACATGGCATACATAAGGCTTCCTACAGCCGAAGCATAAGGAACCTTAGCCATTTCCTCTATCTCCTTTTGTGTCTTCGGACACATATCCTTAGATAGAGGAACTCCATGCCGAAAAGGTAGCAACCCTTTCTTGGAGTTCTGCATGCTGAAACGAGCAATCACAGTATCAATGTAAGCAGCTTGAGATAGACACAACATTCTCTTCTTCCTGTCACGAATGACCTTGATTCTAAGAATGTACGATGCCTCACCCAAGTCCTTCATTTGAAACTGTTCTGAAAGCCATACCTTATACGCCTGACAAAATCTTGACATCGTTGCCGATGAGAAGAATATCATCTACGTATAGTACTAAGAATATCACTACGTTTCCGTTGCTCTTTTTGTATGCACAACTTTCGTCTTGACATTGATCAAATCCATAGGACTTGATCTGTAATATCCCGACTTTTTATCAGTATAAATTATATTTTAGTTCCGATATTATTTTTTTTCGGAATTAATTATTTTCAGTTATTTCAGTCAAAATTACCGGAAACTATTTTCGACGTACCGTTTACGTTCGAAATAATTTTGGTAATTAAGCATTATGTTTAATTGGATAATTAAACATAGTTAAGTGATTAATTTAAATTAATCACGAGTTTAGCTTAATTGTTCGAATTTTTATTCCTTTAGCCATGATATTGCCGTGCACTATGCATGTTAAGTGTTAGTGAATTTTTGTTCCAAGCTCTTGTGAAATACCCGTGCATAGCCCTTGTCTTTTGCTAGACATTGTGCAAGAGATTCCTCTCCATTATCTTTAAATGCCGTGCGGTTTTTGTAGCAAGCTAGTGAGTTTTGTCTTGGTCCAAGATGCCTTGTCCTCTTGTGTTCAAATGTCGTGCCCCATTGTCTCCTTGTCCTCTAGCCATGTGTGAGTTTTGAGGCAAGAATCTTGCATGACTTTTTGGCTTTTAGCATGATATGTCCAAGCCTTAGTAGCATGAGTGACACTTGTCTTTAGCCATTGACCACCATGCTTTTCGGCCCTTTGTTATATGAGAGTGTTTGGAGAAATTGTTCCATTTTTCTTCACGCCTTAGTTCTATTGCCGAGAGTGTGAGAGAGTTAAGTGAGGCCTTAGAACTTTGCTCCATTTTCTTCTAAGTGTCGAGAGTTGAGTAATATTGTGAGTGAGTTTTGTGAGTTTTGGGCGTGTTGTCGCGAGATATTACCGAGAACACCACACGCATTGCCGTAGCCACCCGCACGCTAGTCCGAG
>CACSLK010027840.1:8383085-8398235 GCA_902706635.1 Striga hermonthica
AAGCGTTGTTGGTTTTTCACAGATGGTTTATAATCTTCCTCTAATCTTATTTTATGCATGCAAAGTGATGGACTAATACCTTTAAGATCAGACATAGACTAACCTATAGTCGACTTATACGTATGCAAGACCCTCAACAGTTTATCTAATTGTTCAGAAGTAAGAAACGATGATACAATTACCGGATATGTAGAATTTTCACCCAAATATGCGTATGTCAAATGATTTGGCAATGGTTTGAGCTCCAAAATCGGTGCGTCGGGCTTCGAAGAACTCGATTCGGGTGAAATCATAGTGGACATAGCCTCTAACACGACCCCCGACACGAGCCGTGCTTGGGTGTCTGGGTCGCGTCGCTGCCCGTGCTCCAAAAGTCGAATCTGATGATCTGACACGGGTCGTGTCACCGCCCGTGTCGCGTTAAGGAAAAACAAGGCTCTCCCAGGCACCTGACACGGCCACATGACACGGGCATGATGCCTGTGTCGCCGTCCGTGTCACCTCTACAGCACTTGTTCTCATTTCTTTTGTTCTTCTTCTTGCTCTCCAAACTCAAGGTATCTCCCGGCATGACGATCTCCTGCGTAGAATCCAAAGAGCAAAAATAGTCATATAAGTTAGAATCATTCAACTCAAGAATTGAATCTTTAGGAGAACAAGATTTAACCAATCCATATTCCAAAGAATCTCTACACAGTGCATGATCAAGATGAGTCAGTACACATGAATCTATGGTGTCAAGAAAGTTACAATGCGTATTGTTATCATGGAATTTCATAGCCTTATATATTGAGAATAACACATGCTCATCATTAACACACAAAGTAAGTTCTCCCTTTTTAACATCAATCAAAGCATCCCCCGTTGCTAAAAACGGTCTCCCTAGAATCAATGGTACTTCGTTATCTTCCTCCAAGTCCAATACGACAAAATCTACTGAAATTTATCAATCTTGACAAGCACACCTTCAACGATCCCCTTTGGATATGTTACCGAACGATCCGCTAATTGCAAGGTTACCGTGGATGGCTTCACTTCTCCCAATCTTAGCTTCCTAAAAATCGACAGAGGCATAAGATTAATACTTGCACCAAGATCACATAAAGCTTTACTAAAGAAAATGTTCCCTACTGTGCAAGGCACTGTAAAGCTCCTGGGATCCTTCAGCTTCTGAGGAATCTTGAGTTGGAGAATTGCACTACACTTTTCGGTCAAATTCACCGTCTCGTGCTCCTCAACTCACCTCTTCTTGGACATCACATCCTTCAAGAATTTCGCATAACTTGGCATTTGCTCCAAAGCCTCTGCAAAAGGAATATTTATATGAATTTTCTTAAAGATATCCAAAAATTTAGCTAATTGAGCATCTAATTTCTTCTTTTGAAATCGTTGGGGAAAAGGCAAAATAATAGAATGTTTATGAGAATCAGATTTAGAAGTAGATTTAAGCTTTTCAGCCCCTTTATTCGATATGGCACTCGGTTCTTTCTCCAATTCATCACAAACTTCCTCTTCCTTTTCTCTTAGCTCTAAGCTCTCCTTCCCCGTTAGCTCACTCTTCTTCTCTTCCGGCATCTTCGGTCCTTCGTACTCCATTCCACTCCGTAGGTGGATAACTTGACATTGCTCCTTAGGATTCAACTCCGTATTTCTAGGGAATTGACCCCTTTGGTGCTGACTCCCTACGACCTTGGCCAGTTGGCCAATTTGCGTCTCCAAATTCTTCATTTGAGCCCCCATTGTCGTAGCCAGTTGAGTCACATGATTCTCAATCTTGTCCAACTTCTCTTCATCTTTATTAAAATGGTTTCTCGTTTCATTCATGAAAGTGGCCAAGATATTTTCCATGTCCGTCTTCTTCTCTTCAACAATCTCGCCATTCACCACCTTGAACCCCGGTGGTGGTTGGAGCACATTCTTCGTATTTCCATAGGAAAAATTTTCATGATTCCTATTATTCGAGTGATAGAAACACGACACCGGATTGGAGTGATAATTGCTGAAATTTCGATTGTTGATATAATTAGCCTCTGCTAAGGGATCCAATGGTAACACATTGCCTTGTCCTCCACTCATCTCATCAGCTCCTTTTGTCAAAACATTCAATTTCGTCGTCAATGACGACATTTGAGCCGCTAACTCCTTAATTGGATCAGAAGACATCACCTCCGCCACTCGTCTAATGCTCGACCTCTCGGAAGGCCACTGATAACTGTTCACGGTCATCTCTTCCAATAAATTGGACGCTTCCTCCGGTGTTTTAGCCAATAAAGCTCCTCCAGCAGCTGCATCTACAAAGGCTCTCGTTTGCCCCAACAACCCGTTATAGAAGAAACAAAGTTGTTGATCATCTGGAAAACCATGTCGAGGGCATCTTCGCAACAACTCTATAAATCGATCCCAAGCCTTGTATAAAGGCTCCGAGTCTTGCTGCTTGAATTGAGTAATCTCGCTTTTGAGTTGCATCGACTTGCTTGGAGGAAAATATTTAAGCAAGAACTTCTAGTTCAACTCCTCCCAAGTCTTAATGCTCCCATTAAAAATCATCGACAACCAACTCCGAGCTTTATCCCTTAGAGAGAAGGGAAATAGACGCAGCCGTATGGCATCCTCAGAAACAACATTGTACTTGACCAAATCACAAATTTGCAAAAACTGGGTCAAGTGTTGATTCGGATCCTCGGTCGGGTGTCCACCAAATTGGTTGTTCTGCACCATCAAGATATAGGAAGGCTTCAATTCGAAATTATTTGCATTGACGAGTATATGCGCAATCCCGCCAAAATTCTTATTAAATTCAGGCCGAAAGTGGTCACGAATCGCTTGCTTCTATTGTTCTTGCTCTGCCATTGTGCACTTTGAATTGCCCCTTCTTTTCCTAGTTGTTGCACTATTGCGTCTAGCGAATGCTTCAACTTCATCAATCAGGGGTTGTAGTGGTGCACTTTTTGAGCGAGTTAACATGCACGTCCTGAAATCAAGAATAAGAGAGATTATGTCACCAATAAAAAAAATATCTAAATTAAAATTTTCACTACCTATCCTAATATTGATATAAATAACTATGTTGGTCCCCTGCAACGGCGCCAAAAACTTGTTCGCCTATACTTTTAAAGCTCGACCGCAAGTGTACGGTTTCGCTCGTAGTATGTGGCAAGCAAGGTCGTATCCCAAGAGACCAAATAATTAATATATCAAGTACTAGATGATGATAATGTCAACTTTATTTAGACGATCGTAATTGGATGAATTAGCTAAACTAAGAAAATAAATCAAAGAGAATAAAGCAAAAATAAAGAACTAGCTAGAAAAACACGTGAGAAAATGTATGGGAACGATAGATTCTAAGACGTTAGGTTGAATTAATAGTTAGGATTCCTTCAAAGATATCACAATTAAATGGTTTTCTTTATCTACCCTATAAGACGATCACAAATTTAGCTTACCGTCCCTCTCGAGATCAATAAAACCGTAGATTAAATCACATATATTAGCGTCTCCACTCAACACATGCAATTCAGCTCCAAAAAGATTAAAAGATCTAAAATCCTCATAAGGTACTACTAATCTCTCGATTTAAGCATGTAAATTGTGTTAAATATTAAAGACCTAATATTGCACTCATCTCTCAAATTATGAACAATATTGTCAAACATGTAAAAGAATTGATCAAGTTCTAAACATGGAATAAGAACAAAATATTTGAATAGGGTTCAAAAGAAAAACAATTAATTATAAATAAATCATCCAAAATCCCAACATATTAATCTACTACCAAGTCTTAGAATCAATAAATCTAGCTACTCATGTTCGAATTCAAACACATAGACATATTAGAAATCGACATGATCAATAAAAGTTCAAGAGGAAAGAAGAAATAAAAACTAGGAATCTCGTCGATCTTTCAATCTCCTTGATCCCTTCGTAGTTGATCTTTTTTTTGCTCCTCAATTGCTTCTCTTGTGTGTTCTAAGGCTCTTCTCCTTGCGTATTCACGTTCTAGGGCTCAAAATAAGGTAAATATGCCTTTTTATATGTCCAAAAGTCCTCTCCTTATCTAAAAAGACAACAATTAAAAATCAGCATTCGCACGCGACACGGCCAGACTGCCCGTGTCGCTGGCCGTGTCATAGCCCGTGTCGTCTCAACAGCCTCGAAATCCTCCAGTCACGTGACACGGCCTCTGACACGGGCAAGGTGCTCGTGTCACTGTCCAGCGTCACACCCCAGTATGCACGATTTTGTCCGTGTTGCTCGCTTCTTCCATTTTTCTCATCTGTGCATCAATCCTTCATCATCCCGGGGGTCCTAGGTACTCCACGTGCGCCTTCAATAGCCACAAGCTCTACAAATATGTGAAAATATCTACAAAACAAACACGTGTAATACCTTTCCAACAAGTAGAGAATTAAAGCACAAATATGCAATTTATACACCAATAACGCGATGAATAAGCTCTAAATCCTATATAAATATGGTGTAAAATCTCACATGAACATCCTCTGTGTCGCGTTAAAAGGATCACAGTTGAAACGTTTTCTTTTGATTTTAATGTCATAAAGAACCAAGGTCTCGGTGGCTCTACTAATTCTTAACCTTAATTGTGATACTTAGATATGTGGGATATTTGTTTGTTACTTTGACTTACCTTGGGTGAGAACTAAGTTTGGTTTAATATGCTCCGCATCTTGGGTAACGAGATTATTTGCATGATATCTATTTATTAGCATTAGTATTTAGGTCATCATGTCCTGGTCATCTAAGTTGATGACGTCCCCTTAAGGAACTCTTTAGGATTGTCGTATTGCATCCTGTTGGTGGATTTAATTCATAAGATAATAAGATTGAGTGGTACTACTTAAGGAATAAAAGACATTAATTAATTAAAGCCGTCAGAAGTTTTGTATTGAGTCTAATAGAAGCTCTGATTCATTTCGGGATAGGACGGGAGTGCAATATTAATTCTTTAGTGGAATGAATTAATATATACGGGCCAAATTGTATTTTGGGTTGAACATAAGAATTTTGTCTTGTAGAGAGCTCAAACCCTCTACCTTTTAGATGATCCACAGTGTGGCCCTAGGACCTCTATAAATAGAGGGGGTTGTATACCATCTAACCCTAAGAAATTTGTGAGACACTCATCAACCTTCACACTGTGGGACGAGAGTGACGTTTGGGGTCCGAGAAGACATGAAGCAGCCTGCTCTTCGCAAGCGTTTGAAGGATCATCGTCCATTCGGTGTCCAACCGTGGTCTGGACACATACTAGCAGGCCACCTTATCGAATCAAAGCCTCTGTTTTGAGGTATTTCCTAGTTCATATTTTAGGAGCACGTATAGGTTTGTTCGAAAAATCATGTATGTGCGTGTTTGGTATTCGATAACGATCTGAGAACTTCGAAAGAGACTTAGAGGAGTTGAATAAGCATACTTATAGCGCTCGCCGTATAATAAAAGATCGTGAGTTGGTCAATCATGCTCGAATTGTTCTGTATGATGATATCTCTTGACTCGATGGTCCCCGTAAGCTATCTGACGTTTCTCATAATGCCGAGTTTGATTCTTATTTCAACTTTGTTTTATTATTTTATTTTTATTCCAGTCAAAGCACTCAAGCGCTTCGAGGTGAAGAAGAAACAACCGACTGATCAGTTGGCGAGCGGGTCTGCTCCTCCCCCACCCAGCGGATCCGGGTCGAAGTCGGCTGCTGCCGCAAGGTGATCTAAACCCTCGAGGCCGGGTAACCACAAGAGGCCTCAAGATGGCCGGGCTCTCTCCTTGCTTCCCGACGACCTCAAGCGCCGTAAGGTCGACAAGGGCAAGGAGAAAGTAAATGAAAGGGATGCTGCCCCTGCCGTCACTTACAAGGATGTGATGGTCAAGGTGCCGTCTCGGCTCTGGAATCATCCAGAGCCGCATAAGGTGGCGAGATACCTCAATTCCCTACTCCCCGAGGCCGACAAGGCCCGTGTCGAGGGGAATGATTATGAGCGTGCTTGTTACGCCACTCAATGCCTTACTCGGGTATGTGTTTTGTATTTAAGTTTAATCGTTTATGTTTTATGTATTCTTGCATTTTCATCATTCTTTTCTGTGTAGTTCTTAGCTGCCATTCTCCCTGGCCTAGAGGCGAGTACCAAAGCCCCTACTTCTTCTACCAAGGCCCTCGAGGACCGGTGCAAGGCACAGCTTAGGGAGATCTCCCAGCTGAAGAAAGAGCTGGAGGGGTCCAAGGCATTAATCGACAAGCTGAAGGCCGATAAGGCTGTGGCCCAGCATGATAACGAGAAGCTCCGGGCCGATATCGCAAAGGCCCGAGAGGAGGTGGTATTCGAGAAGGATATCGGCATCGTTCAAGGCCAGAGGTCATTTCTGAGGACCGGCATTGGTTCTGCCTTTGTCGAGGCCTACCGCAAAGAGGTTGTCAAGGCTTTCTGCAACTCACCCGAGTTTCTCGACCGACTTTGCCCTGCCGCCGTCCAATATTTTGACCATGCTTTCGACGCGTGGGAGGCGGTGGTGGCGGGGTCTGAGCTTGCAGGGAAACTCGACCGCAAAGCGATGAGGCGTGCACTTCCCGACCCCAATGGTTATGAGGGTGACCCATCCCTTCCGGATGATTATCCATGGTGGTTTGGCCTCGAGGCCAAGACTATTCAAGTTGCCCGGCTTTCATATCAACTGGATGCCCCTTTGACTCCCTCAGCTGAGCCGATTGGACAAAATCTTGAGGAAGTAATCCAGGAGAGCGATTTCTAGGGTTGCGCGGAGGCTGTTGCCTTTTTATTATTATATATATTTTTATTGTCGCTCTCGACCTATTTTCATAATGTAAAGGTCGAGACGATTCCCCTGTAATGACTGTTATGAATAACATTATTTTCGCCATGTCTCATCGTTTTCCTTTTGTTCCTTAAGTGTTTGTTCATTTTGTTGTTGTTTTTCATATAACCTTTGCGGTCATTAAAATTGACTTCATGGTTGTTTCGAGATTCTACTTAAGGTATACAACTTGTAGTTTGTTTAAACTCGACTTCGTAGTTGTGGACTTTGTCGGGATTCCAGTTACATCTTCGTAGTTATTTGGATCGACTTCGTAGTTGTGGGCTTCGTAGCCTTTCCCGAAATTCCACTCGAGGCATACAACTTCGTAGTTGTTTTAGATCGACTTTGTAGTCGTAGGCTTCGTAGCCCTTGCCGAGATTCCACTCGAGGCATACAACTTCGTAGTTGTTTTAGATCGACTTCGTAGTCGTAGGCTTCGTAGCCTTTGCCGAGATTCCACTCGAGGCATACAACTTTGTAGTTGTTTTTAGATCGACTTCGTAGTCGTAGGCTTCGTAGCCTTTGCCGAGATTCTACTCGAGGCATACAACTTTGTAGTTGTTTTAGATCGACTTCGTAGTCGTAGGCTTCGTAGCCTTTGCCGAGATTCCACTCGAGGCATATAACTTTGTAGTTGTTTTTAGATCGACTTCGTAGTCGTTGGAGTTAATCGGCTTTATAGCCGTTCCGAAAGATTTGATTTTTCAAGTAGTTATAATAAAATCGACATGGAAATGTAAAAGACACAACTTAAACATAAACTTGGGAGTCGTTGCATTACTGAATTTGACTAAGCATTGTTCAGTACAAAAGAGTTCAAAATGCTATTTTTAGGCATAAAAGCGTTTGAGATGGATCACGTGCCAAGATCGCGGTAGCTGTCGTCCTTCGCCATCCTCGAGTTCATATGCCCCTCTTTCGAGTACTTTGGTGATGGTGTAAGGTCCTTCCCAGTTAGCTTCAAGCTTCCCGACATGTTTAAGAGCATCTGCTCGTTTGAGGACGAGATCTCCCACCTGAAATCGTCTGGTGCGGAATTTTCTGTCGAAGGCTGCACGCATCTTCTGCTTGTATTCCATGGATCATACCCAGGCTTCCTCACGCCCTTATTCTATCATATCGAGGGCGTCTTTGATCATTTCCTCGTTCTTCTTTTCCTCATAAAATGTCGACCAGTGAGAATCTAAGCCTACTTCGATAGGCAGGAGTGCGTCCATTCCGTAAACCATGTGAAATGGTGACTGGCCTGTTGAGCTTCTCGGGGTCATCCTATAGGCCCATAGAACCGTTGTCAGCTCATCGACCCAAGCACCTGATGCTCTCTCCAATCTCTTCTTCAATCCTTGGAGAATAGTTCGGTTAGTTACTTCGACTTACCCATTAGCCTGGGGGTGCGCGACCGAGGCAAACCTTTGCTTTATTCCCATGTCAAGGCACCATGCCTGAATTCGTTTCCCTTGGAATTGAGTTCCATTGTCAGAGATTAGTACTTTCGGAACTCCGAACCGACAACAGATATTGTTAAACAGGAATTGAATCATCTTTTCCTCCGTAATTTTTGCCAACAGTTCCGCTTCGACCCACTTGGTAAAATAGTCAACAGCGACTACTAAGAACTTCCTCTGCCCTGTTTCTATCGGCAGTGGTCCTACCAAGTCGATTCCCCACTGAGCGAAGGGGATCGGAGTGTTTATGGTCGTCATGTATTCGGCTGGGATATGAGTGATCTGCCCGTGGCGTTGACATTTTTCGCACCTTTGGACTAGTTGTTCTGCCATTGCCCGCATCTTGGGCCAATAGTATCCTGCTCGTAAGGCTTTGCCCGCCAGAGCTCGCGATCCTATATGTGCTCTGCAACATCCTTCATGTATTTCTTTCAAGACATGGGTTCCTTCGTCCTTAGAGATGCATCGCAAGTGAGGCCCAACCAGAGATTTTTTGAACATGACACCTCCGACTTCAAAATACTTGCTTAGATATCGAGCGACCCTTTCTGCCTCCTGGTTATCTCCCATAGGTACTCGACCCTGTAGGAGTTCATGAATCGATTTTCTCCAGTCGTCCTTTTCCTCGACTTCCATCATTTCGCCCAACACGCTTCCCTCTAGATGCATGGTGGTGATAGAGCTTCCCATCTTCCCATCATTCGAGCTCGCGATTCTCGCGAGCCAATCTGCTTGTTTATTTTCCTCTCGAGGGATTTGTGTTAGTTCAAACTTCTCCAGGCCCTGCACAAGACTTTGGATTTCTTCGACATATTTCATCATTCGTTCTTCTTTGATCTTGAAATTTACCGACACTTGTCCAACAACTAATTGTGAGTCGGAATGTGCTACAATTTCTGACGCTCCTCCGCCAATTGCGAGTTGAATTCCTTTGATTAACGTCTCGTATTCTGCTTCGTTATTTGAGGCCTTAAATCCCATTCTAATGGCAAAGTCAAGTTGCTCGCCCTCGGGTGATACGAGGACGATTCCCAGACCGGACCCTTTGGCCGCTGAGGACCCATCGACGTGCATGACCCATTTCTTTTCTTCTCCCTTAATACCTTCTTGGATGAAATCTGCTAGGGCTTGAGATTTTATGGCTCGTCTCGGCTCATACTTGATGGAATATTCGCTCAGCTCGACTGCCCACTTAACGAGTCGACCTGATACCGTAGGTCGGCCCAATGTTTCACCCAGCTGGAAGTTCGTCCTGACTACTACCATATGATTCAGAAAATATGGCCTTAGTTTTTTAGCAGTTATCACCAGTGTCAAAGCGGCTTTCTCGATCTCAGAGTATCTTGTCTCTGCACCCTGAAGAACTCGACTGGTGTAGTAAATTGGCTGTTGGACACCTCCTTCTTCTCGCAATAACACTGAACTTAGTGATACCGAACCCACAGATATATAAAGCACCAGCTCGTCGTCGGGCTCTAGTTTTGTCAACAAAGGCAACTCGCCCAAGAATTCTTTCAACTTTTCGAAGGCCAGTTGTGCTTCATCACTCCATGAGAAGGTCGACTTCTTCTTGAGTAATCTGAAGAACGGGAAGCTTTTTTCTGCGGCTCGAGCAATGAACCTGCTCAGCCCCGCAATTCGTCCCGTCAGAACTTGCACATCTCTTATATTTTTTGGTGGAGCCATGTCGAGTATGGCTTTCACTTTTTCCTGGTTCACCTCGATTCCTCGCACTGTGACGATATATCCCAAGAATCGTCCTGCCTTTACTCCAACGGCACACTTGCTTGGGTTCAGCTTCATCCCGAACGCCCTAAGGGTTTTGAACGTTTCCCTCAAATCGTCTGGGTGTAAGGTTGAGGCCTTACTCTTTACCAAGATATCGTCCACATATACCTTGATATTTCGCCCAATCTGAGATTTGAACATTCGATCAATCAACCGTTGGTAGGCTGCTCCAGCGTTCTTAAGCCCAAAGGGCATGACGACATAGCAGTACGTCCCTTTACCTGTCACGAAACTCACCTTACTCTGATCCTCTGGGCACAATGGAATCTGGTGGTATCCCTGAGATGCATCCATCATACTCAGTAATTCGCAACCAGCCGTAGATTCGACAGCTGATCAATTCGTGGTAAGGGATAATGATCTTTTGGGCAGGCCAAGTTTAAGTCACAGAAGTCGATGCACATGCGCCATTTTTTTAATGCCTTTCTCACCATCACGGTGTTAGATATCCACTCAGAAAATTGGATCTCTTTGACGTGTCCTGCTCGCAGCAGCTTATCCACCTCGATTTCAATTGCTTTGTCAATTTCTTCACCATGGCGTCTAAGTCGTTGTTTTACTGGCTTTTTGAGGAGGTCGACGTTGAGTTTATGCTCCATAATAGTGGGGTCGATCCCCGTCAACTCCTCAGGGGTGAAGGCGAAGACATCCCTGAACTCCTTTAGTAGTGTGATGAGTTGGTTTCGCAGCTCGTCTTTCAGATCTTTCCCGACCTTAGTGGTCTGTTCCTTCGTTTCTCCGATTTGTATCTCCATTAGCTCCCCGTGTGGTTCGAGATCACTATTTCTTGGCCTTTTCTCGCCCATCGCCGGCTTCTTTCCCTCAACTTCTGTTCGTTGGTTTGTTTTTACTACTATCTGGTAACAGGTTCTTGACAGCCTCTGGTCTCCTCGGGCCTCCCCTACTTTATCTCCCACGGGGAACTTCAGCTTCATGTGGTAGGTTGACACTACTGCTTGGAATGTGTTGAGCGCTGGCCTTCCTAGAATCACATTATAAGTCGACTCGACGTCGACTACAACAAATCGCACCATCTTTACTTTCCTCAAGTCGCCTTCCCCGAGGACGACAGCGAGCGTGGTCTCTCCTAGGGGTGCGACTTCTGAGCCATTAAATCCAAAAAGTGAGGTGTGCAAGGGCGTAAGCTCGATGTCGAGTTCCATTCGTTTAAGGCAATTGTAAAAGATCACATTCATCGAGCTTCCCGTGTCGACGAAGATCCTCTACACTTCATAGCCTGATATTTGAGGAGTGATCATTAGAGCATCATTATGAGGTCTTTCGACCTCTCCCATATCTGCTGGCCCAAAATTCATCACCGGACTGTTTTCCTCAACCTGCTGCACTTCAATTTTTTCGTGGCGGCCTCGAGCATATGCCTTTCTGGCTCGATTTGAATCTCCATCAGTCGGACCTCCGAATATCATATGAATTGTTCCTCTTTTCTGCGGGAGCTCCTCTTTGTCGGGTGTCCTCGCTCTTTTGCGAGGGCTTTTGCTTCTCTCCCTTCGCCGACTGGTTCGCTCTCGATCCTTATAAACGAACTCCTTCAGATGGCCCGCTTTGATTAGTCTCTCGATCTCATTTTTTAGGTACCGACACTCATCAGTATTATGCCCGTAATCCTTGTGGAATCGACAATACAGATTGCTTTTAGGTTTTGTCGGTCCATCCTTTCTCGTCCGTGGCCACCTGACAACACTTTCGCAGATCTCTTTCTCCATTATCTCCAATATCCTTGCATTCGAGGCCAACAGGGGGGTATATTGAGTTGTCCTCCATCCCTTTGATCGTCCCTCCCTCTCTGACTTCGGGGATCCTTTCCTTTCAACCACCGTCATTGGTTTTTTATCCTTTTTCTCGTCCCGAGATTCAATTTTTGCTTTAGCTGCTTGCAAAAAATCAGCTTCGGCTTCCTCGACATTCATGTATTTGGCGCACCTTCCTAAAACCTCATCGAACATCCTCCCGGGGTCGTTTTGCTAAGGAGTTTCTGCATAATCCTGGGAGTAGTCCTCTAGTGAGTCCTCCCGACTTGATTTCCTCTGTGGCCGAGGGGACGTCGACGCACGCCCGTGTGTATCTCGCCACATAATCCCTCAATGATTCTCCTTCTTTCTGTTGCATGCCTATCAGAGTAAGGTAAGACATTTCTTGGGCCTTTACACTCGGGAATTGGTTTAGAAAACTTGAGCTAAATCCGTCAAAGTCCCTGACGGCTCCTGGGGGCAATTGATGAAACCATTCCTGCGCTGGTCCTCGTAGAGTCGTCAGGAACGCTCGACATTGAACGAGATCATTGTAGCGGTGCAGTACTGCTATGTTTTCAAAACTCCTTAGATGTCGAGAGGGATCAGTCGACCCATCATACCAGATGTTGAGCTCCCTGAACCCTTGAGGCAAGTCGGCGTCTAGAATATGCTGTGAAAAAGGGTGTCCCCTCGAACTTCCTGTTTTCCTCCCTTCCACTCGAGCCTGCAAGTCTCGCACCTGAGCTAGCAACTGCTCCAGGGTGTCGTTTCTTTCTTGCGGATTAACGGTCCTGACAGAGGACTCCTCCTCATCTGCCCTCCTGTTCTGCCTTTCGTGCGACTGTGCTTGTTGTTCGCGTTCAGGGGGTTGTTGCTCATTTTGAGGCTGCTCGACCCTAGCTTTCTCGATCCTGGGTTGTTCGACTCTAGGCTGCTCGACTTTTGTCTGTTTGATTTGGGCCGCTATAGCTTCGGCAATCATCCTCTGCATCTCGCTTCTCGTGATGGTCAGTGTTTGCTCCTCGACTTGGGGTGGTGGCCTTGTTTCCTGATCAAGTCGCCCAGGCTGCCTCCCCAATTTCAAAGATGTTTCGGTCGATGCGTGACCATCTGCTTCTCCATTCGTGTCCTTCACGTGACTGGCCTCCCCTTGGGTGAGAACCGGGATCTTGACTCCGGGTGGGGTAATAGGCATCTCCTCCCCCATACGCCCTCCTGACGGCGCGTGTGCCCCAAACGGTGGGAAACCAAACACTTGGAGCGGTGGTCTGAGGCTAGGAATCGACGGAGGTCTCTTGTCAGTCCATGTTGCCCTGAAATCTTCATTCAAGTTTTTCTGCAATCCTTCCTTCTCAGCCATCGGAGACAGATCAAAGCTAGGTGTAAAGCTCTTAATTCCTTCAAGAACTCCCCACAGACGGCGCCAAAATGATGGGTCTCCTCTCAGATCTGGAGTGAGCTGATAAGAAACCGCCTAGATCTGGAATGAACCGATGGGAATGAGCTCATATCTGACTCGATAGCCTCCAAACCGTTGCTGAACTGCGAGAACACCTGCAAGAACTCAATGCCGGAGGGGTTTCCGGTGTAGAGCCTCCGACGCTTAAGTCAGTATGTGAAAGAGATGAAGAGAGCTGCTCTGAGAGAGCAGCAGCAGTAATGGAGAAGAATGTAGAATGAATGAGAGTTAGGGTTTTGGAGTTACCCCAGCTTCTTTATATAGAAGTAAAACATCTACCTGAAGTCCCCAAAATGCCCTGGCTGACTTACTGGAAATGTCCAAAATACCCTGGTCGGTTCATATTCCATCCACCTCCTAGTCAGCATCTAGATTCTTCCTTATCCTTTAATAGCTTCCCTCTGATATGTTGAAGTGTATAGGAGTCGTCAGGGATCTCTGAACCCCGAGACTACTTCAGTCGACTTCGAGATATCCTCGTATTCGAGCCGGCTGGGTCATTCCCCAATCGCTAGTAGATCCTAATACACTTGTTCATCCTTCCAGACGGAATCGACTTAGGCTAGTCGACATGGTAGAAGTCGACTAAGAAAAGCATCCGGACCTTCGACCGAATGTATTGTCACAAGGAGATATGTGGGTGGAGTCGACTTTGGGTAAGTCGACTCGACAATGTCCGAGTCGGGACAACATAAACCGCTCTATGATAGTATGGTTATATCAGGGGTTTAGTAGGTCTAGTAGATTTTCTTCTGATTGGTGAGTTGGGTGAGGTAGTAGGGTTTGTAGTAGTAGAAGTAGTTTGTTGAGGTTGAGGAGTGGTTGTAGTAGCATGAATGATATTTTGTTGGAGAGGTGAAGAGTTGGTGTTAGATTGAGTATTGGTAACACGGAGTGAGGTAGAGTTTCAAGGAATATTAAGTGTAGGACCATTATCATGTGGAAATGGATTAGGTTCAAGGAACAAAAAAGAAGAATCAATAGGTTTAGAGTGACAAGGAAAGACATTTTCATAGAAGACCACATTTTTGGAAATCAATGTTCTCTTGGTTTCGAGGTTATAAAGTTTGTAGTCTTTATAACCAAGAGGATAACCAATGAATATGCATTTAGATGCTCTATGATCAAATTTTGACCTATGTGCAGACAAGGATGATGCATAACATAAAAATCCTATAACTTTCAAGTGATCATATGTAGGGGCTTTCTTGCAAAGCAACTCAAAAAGAGATTTATTGTTCAAAATAGTTGAAGGCACCCTATTTATGATATGAGTAGCAGCTAATATGCAGTCCATCCAGAAAAACAAAGGCAAAGATGTATGAAAAAACAAAGCCCTAGCAACCTGAAGGATGTGTTGGTGTTTTTTTTCCACTCTGCCATTTTGTTGAGGTGTTTCAACACAACTTGTCTGATGTACAATGCCATGAGATGAATAAAAACCATCAAGTAGGAACTCATAGACATTATCAGATCTTAAAACCTTTATTTTTGTATTAAAATGAGTTAATACTAAATTGTAAAATTTGGCTAGATGAGTCCTAGTGTCAGATTTATGAATGAGAGGGTAAACCCATGTAACTCTACTATAGTCATCCACAATTGTGAGAAAGTATTTGTGACCAAAATGAGATGCAATGGAGAATGGTCCCCAAATGTCACAGTGAATAAGATCAAATGGAGATAAACTAGCAGATGTACTTAAAGGAAATGAGAGTTTCTTTTGCCTAGAAAAGTGGCCAACATCACATGGTGTAACAGAAGACTGAATAGATGTTATACAAAGATCTGGTGTTTTCAATTTTGAGTATGATAAATATCCAAGTCTGTGATGCCATAAAGTGTGTTTAGATACAGGTAAAGGAAGTGATACTGATGG
>CACSLK010027840.1:8404957-8425281 GCA_902706635.1 Striga hermonthica
TTTTGGGTCTAGCTCACTAAAACCTATTTGAAAAAAAATCAAAACCATACTATACTTCCGCATTTCATACTTTTGCTAACTAAGGCAACAAAAATCACAATCACGTGTTATTGAAAAAAAAGACAAACAAACAAACAGACAAAAAAACTCTCTAACAACAAATTCTAACATAAATCACAAAGGTAAAATCACATGAACAAATTAAGTACCTTGGGTGAATTAGATATGAAGGGAGCTTAATAAAAGAATAAAAAACTTGGGCTTTTTTTTTTTTTTTTTTTTNNNTTTTTTTTTTTGTTTATCATAACATTCAACACATGAAGGAGAAAGTAATTATCATGAAGAAGATTGAAAATTTTATACAAACCTCTGCATAGAACATGAACAACCCATGGACAAGTACTAGTGCACATGACTTTCATGGTATTTTGTTTGACTTTTATCTCATAGAAACCAACCTTCCATTTTTGGATACTGTTAGTTTGAAAAAAGGGAACCCATGAACAAACACTACTCCACTCTCGAAATTGATTAAGGATTAGAGGGAAAGATGTTTTTTTTACTAGAACCATGAAAACCCCATGAACAAGCACCACTCTCTTGATTAATACAACTACGAAGCTAAAAGAGCTCTCAGTCACTAAGCCAGGTTATAGAGAAGTGCTCTCGTCTCTCACTAAGATTCCTTGAATCTTAGGTCCTGGCGAAACATTGAGCTTAATGTTTCTAGGAAGACATCATCACGCTTGAATTTATCTTCACTGTCCGAATATTTTAAGCCTGATTTTACCCACTTTGGGCGAGATTTTACTAAATTGAGAGAAGTGCTTGTTTCGGAATTATTTGCGAGCCGACATTCCAGAAAATCAAAGCATTGTGCTACCTTGTAATTCCACTTGATTTTGCTGATTTTGGAGACATTACATATGCCTTGGAGTCCGCCAATCAAAACTTGGAGCAAGAAATTGGAGCCCCCGCAGAAACTGTAATTCCAACATTACTCATTCACATGGGTAAATCAAAGAAGAAACTTAAATACCGGAAATTAACGGAGGAGGAGTGCTCCGGCCATTCCAATGACCTCGATGTTATTTCTCATGTGGACTCGGTTGAAGAGGAACTATCTATGGGAGAAATGAGAATGGAAGTTGATAGCACAAAGTCTAATGAGGGAACTAATGATGTGAACTTAATTGATAATGATGGTGTTGTTGAGGCTATTAATGAGCCTATAGTTGCTACTAAACAGGTTGGCCAAGAAAAGAAGCAAGAACAAGCCAAAACTCAACCTTCAAAACCCGCCCGCAACGTGTTTGACAAAAAGACACAAAAGAATCCGGACTCTCGAAAGAGGACATTCTCGGCTCTCTTTGCCGACAACCGCAAGGCCTCTCATGGACTCAAACTAAACTACATTCCACCGGATAATGGAGTGGATCTAGATGACGACGACCTATTGGACGTTACGACCACATGGGGCTTTTGCCTTGTCGGGTATTTTACCCAAAGGCACCCGGGCAAGAAGCATTGTTGAGGCTATGTAACTCATGGGAAGTCCAATATGAATACATCCCCAATGTGAATGGATGGATCGTCTTCAAGTTCAAAAATGAAGAGGATAGAGAGAAAAGGTCCTTCAAGGAGGGCCCTACTCTACTTACGGCCGAGGGCTCATTCTTAAAGTGCTCCCCAATTGGTTCCAATTTGGTGAGGATGACATCAAAACCGTCCCGGTTTGGATCAATCACCCCCTTCTATCTTGGAATTGTTGTAGCACCAATGCCCTTAGCAAGATAGCCTCTTGTGTCGGTAGGCCCATCACAACCGACAAGCTTACGGCTACGAGGGATCGTTGCAACTACGCTCGGATTTTGGTGGAGCTCGACCTATCCAAGGAAAGAGTTTATAGCATCCCCGTCAAATCGAAAGTGATATTAATGTTCGAGCAAAAGGTAGAATATGATTGCAAACATTGCAAATACATTGGACACTCTACCTCCAATTGTGGGAAGCATAAAGCCCACCGTGAGAAAATAGCCGAAGGCAAGAAACCGGTAGGAGAAACCAGAACCTTGGTGACCACAAAGGTTGCGGTAGAACCAAAAGGAAATACCAACAAAGAGCAAGGCGAGCGACACAAAACCAAAGAGGTGGAGGTCGTAGAGGAAAACCAAAATAAAGGTGATCAAGAGAAAGAGGACAACGGGGATTGTAATACTAGGAAAGAAGCGGTGACCTCGAATGCCGGTTCTTCCTCTTCTCCAAACGGGGACTCGGAGGCCCATGAGAACCCTCCTCCGGATCATGAAGATGACTCCTTCCAAGTGGTAGGCAAGTATAACAAGATTCTCACCCGTAGTGGAGCCGCGAGCCAAGCCGCCGCTACAACGGGTCAATACTCCAAGCTTAGAGACAAACCAAGCGGGAGAAGAGATGGGGGCAAGGTGAATTCGACGAAGAAGGGGGTCCAACCCCCCTCCTCTCAATGATTATCGCCTCATGGAACATTAGGGGCTTTAATGGGCCCCTAAAACAAGATGAGGTGGTAAACCTCATCCAGAGAAATAATATTGACGTTTTGGGACTCTTGGAAACGAAGACCGACACTAGGCGACTTTCTCTCTTTGTGAATAAAAGGTTGCCGGGTTGGGCTTTTTGCGAGAATTTTGATGTTGTTGATCGGGGGCGCATTGCCATCTTATGGAACCCCATGAAGGTTGACATTACGATGGAGGCCGCTTTGCCCCAAGTCATTTTCTCAAAGATAAGGTGCAAGGTTAGCAACCATTTGTTTATTGCTAGCTTTATTTACGGACTTCACTCGAGGGGGGACTAGAAGTTGTTGTGGAATGACCTTAGGGTATACCGGGGAAGAACCTCCTTCCTTGGTTGCTCCTCGGGGACGTCAATGCCATCCTCAAATCGGAGGAGAGAATTAAAGGGGAGAGGGTCACTAACCGGGACACCATGGACCTTCTGGAAGTTTGTGGTGCTTTGGGATTGTCAGACATCCCCTCAAGCGGTTTCTACCACATTTGGACCAACAATCATGTTTGGTCAAAGCTCGATAGGGCAATGGTGGACACTCAATGGGAGAATGCCGACCTATTCTCACATGCGACCTTCCTACCTCTGGGTATTTCCGATCACTCTCCTTGCATAGTTACAATATTTGAGGCGAGGAACACTACTGGGTCACCATGGCGGTTCTTTAATATGTGGACGGCCCACGAGAAGTTCTTGTCGAATGTCCAAGACACTTGGAACCATGGTGGTGGGGGATCGAGGCAATTCTGCCTCGCGAACAATTTGAAGAACCTTAAAATCTCGCTTAAGGCTCTTAATGAGGAGTCTTTCTCACATATCTCCTCCCGGGCTAAAGAAGCTAAGAAGGCCCTCAAGGATGCACAACAAGAGCTCCATGATAATCTCGATGACCCCGAGACCAAGGCCAAGATGCCTTCGCTTAGACTTGAAGCTCTCAAATTGGCCAAAGCGGAGAAGCTCTTCTACCAACAAAAGGCTAAATGTAACTTTCAAATCAAAGGGGATAAATGCACCAAGTTCTATCATGGCTTGGTCAAAAAGCGAGCAAAACGGAACTTCATCGCCTCAATCAACCGGGAGGACGGCACCATCACCGAATCTATGGAGGAAGTAGCCAAAGAGTTTGTCCATTACTACGAGGCTCTCTTGGGAACCGGAGTTGAATCGGAGGATATTGATCCCCAAATCCTTCAGACGGAACCGCGTGTCGGAATTGATGATTGTAGGGCCCTCATTTCCCCGGTCACCGAGGACAAGAACATACTTGGAGACATCAAAGGTGGTAAGTCCCCAGGTCCGGATGGTTATACCTCTACTTTCTTTTTGAAGAGTTGGCCCATCGTTGGAGGTGATGTGGTGGCGGCCATCCAAGAGTTCTTTCGCTCCGGCTCACTCCTCAAACAATGGAACCATACGGCCCTCACGCTTGTTCCGAAGTCCTCCCACTCCTCACAAGTCACGGACTTTCGGCCAATTGCGTGTTGTAACACGGTTTACAAGATTTGTTCCAAAATTCTTGCTAGGCAAGTCACCGAAGTCCTTGACTCCATCATAGATGAGGCCCAAGCCGCTTTAGTCAAAGGAAGGAATATGACCGATAACATACACCTAATGCAACAACTACTTCGACTCTACTCGAGGAAACGGGTCTCCCCTAGGTGTATCATTAAAATAGACCTACGTAAAGCTTTCGACTTCATCTCATGGTCAATCTTGAAACAAGTGCTTGATGGGCTCGGCTTTCCCCCGGTCTTTACGTGATGGGTCATGGAGTGCGTCACCACCCCGTCCTATTCTTTATCTATCAACGGGAGCCTCAAGGGCCACTTCAAAGGCGGTCGTGGCCTAAGGCAAGGTGACTCCCTATCACCTTTTCTTTTCGTGATTTGTATGGAATACCTCTCTCGGCTTATCAAGAGCAAAACGGCGTTCGACACAAACTTCAACTACCATCCGATGTGTGAGAAATTAAAAATCTCGCACCTTGCCTTCGCCGACGACCTCATGCTTCTATCCCGTGGAGACTCTCAGTTAATCCAAGTACTCATGGATTGCCTCAAGGATTTTGGAGCGAAGTCGGGGCTTGAGATGAATGTACTAAAGTCCAATATTTACTTGGTCGGTGTCAAGGACGATAGTCGGGCTATAATCCTTGACAACACCAACCTACGATGCGACTCAATGCCCTTTTGGTACCTCGGCGTCCCCCTCACCGCGGACCGTATCACGGCTAGGCTCTTTGATGATATGATTGAGAAAATTGAGGGTCAACTTAGTCGATGGAATGGACATACTCTTTCCTATGCCGGAAGATTGGAACTCCTACGCTCGGTAGTCCAAGGCATTGTGTGTTTTTGGATGGGAATCTTCCACTTGCCCGACATAGTTAGAACAAAAATCACTCAACTATGTAGAAGGTTCCTTTGGGGATCGAAGAGCGCTCCCGTGGCTTGGGATAGTGTATGTCTACCACGCTTGGAAGGTGGTTTGGGGCTTAGGGAATTGAATGCGTGGAACCAAGCGTTGCTCACTTGGACGCTATGGAACATGCAAGCAAAGAAGGACACATTGTGGCAAAAATGGATTCAAAACATTTATTTAAAAGGGAGCTCCATTTGGGATTGGGAAGTTAGACCGAATGACTCAACTCTCTTCAAGTCCCTCATAGACATCCGACAAAGCTTGGTTGAGAGAGCGGGAAGTGAACGAGGAGCGGAAGCCCTTCTTCGAGGGTAAAACTCCCGAGATAGACATGATGGGTCTAGTAAATGCTACGACTTCCTACAACCTAGAGGACCCATGAGGCCATGGAGTGGTGTTGTTTGGGGGGCTTGCAATAACCCTAGCCATTCCTTCATTCTATGGCTCGGCGTGCTTAACCGACTCCGGACTAAAGACCGTCTTGAATTCCTTGATGAGGACCCGATATGCCCTCTATGCGGGGTAGCCAACGAATCTTTGAGCCACCTCTTCTTCGAGTGCTCATTTGGCTCGGAAATTTGGGATGAGATATGCGCTTGGGTTAGCCTTCGGCATAGGCCATCAACCCTTAAAGGCGCCCTCAAATGGACCAAGAAGGAGGCGAAAGGTGCGGGGTGGAGGTCCAAGTTGAATAAAGCGGCGCTTGCGGCCACCGTTACTTCATTTGGAATGCAAAGAACCGATTGGTCTTTGATAATGAATACCAACCCTCATGCCTTGTGGTCCGGAAAGTAAAAACTCACGTATATCGCACTATCTTTGCACTATATCCTAATGTACTTGCTGAATTTGAGAGACGGAGTCTCAGACCTTGATGATTGGTATTTGTGAGTTGAGGTTGAAGGGTGGCCGACCAACCGGGAAGTTGGGTTGAATTGGAGAAAGTTAGGAAAATTTTTGGGGATCCCAGGTAATAGCGCCGCTATGTGCATAGCGCCGTAAGGTGCAGCTGCGTAGCGCCGTTAGGCCTTAGCGAGTGTGAAGCGTGGAAAAAAGCCAAGGTACTAGCGCCGTTAGCCTGGGATAGCGCCGCTATCTTCTCGCCCATAGCGCCGCTATGCGCGTAGCGAGGGGTTAACGATGGGCTGCAAGTAGTTGCCTTATGATTGAAGCACTGCTATGCCTATAACGCCGCTAAGCTGCAAAGCGTCGATAACATGGCAGGGACTCTCCACGTCGGAACCATGCCACGACAGCGTGCCACATCACTCCTAGCGCCGCTAAGGCCTGAAGCAAATCAGCGCACCAACGATTGCCTTGAGTGTGACCCGAGACTTGTTCCACCGAGCCGACATGGGCAAATCCCATGGGACCCTTTGCATTTCTAGGGTTGTCAGAAAAACCCACCGGGTCGGGTTACCCCCGGGTAACCCGAAAAATCGGGTCGGGTATACCCGGTAGTGGCGTGTTTCGGGTCGTGCTTGGGTTTTATTTCTATACCCGCGGTCCGGGTCGGGTCGGGTACGGGTTTAACAAAAAACCCCATTACCCGACCCGTTTACCCGGTGGGTTTTTTTTTACCCGACCCGACTTTTTACCCGCCCGATTACCCGCACACCTAATAACTATAGATACAAATAAATATACGTAAAATACATATTTTAAAAATATTAATTTAGTAACTAAAATATTTTTAAATTTTTATATATATTGAAGAATGAAGATGGGGTATATTCATATAATTTGGACATAACTTTTGTTATTTCTTCTATTTTTATAAGTATGAGCATCATATATATAAATATAATCAATTTATAATGTTTATACAAAGAGAATAGCTCTTATTATTAGAAATAACATATATATAATAAATAATAATAAACTAGATAATAAGTTTATACGTGCATAGTTTGTTCTATATATCTACATTTTTACAACTATTACAAACTATGAGTAACTAAGTATTATTCAAGTAATATTCTATGAATAAATCAATGAAGTTGTGTCTATTTGTGAAGGTATGATAATAGTTCAAATGCATGCGTTTTTTTATGTACATGGTCGGGTCGGGTCGGGTCGGGTCGGGCGTAGGGTAATCGGGCGAAATTCGAGTATACGGGTAAAAAAAACCCGAACTAATTTGACCGGCAATACTTAATCGGGTAACCCAATTACCCGACGGGTACCCGATTACCCGACGGGTAAAACCCAACCCGAACCCGGTGATGAGTAATCGGGTAGCGGGTCGGGTACGGGTACAGTTTTTAACTGGCGGGTCGGGTACGGGTATGCCAAAACCCGCACCCAACCCGACCCGTTTACATCCCTATGCATTTCACTTCTCGTGACCTTAGAGTGAGCAACCGACCTGTGGTTGTCCTCGTATATCTATCTCGCGAATGAGGAACCGACTTGTGGTTGCCCATTACGCTTTTGTATGCCGTGGAACGGTCCTTGTACCCAGTTTTGATCTATATATATTTACATTTTACGATCAAAAAAAAAGAACCTTCATTTTTTTTTCAGGTCTTGTTGTCTGAAACAAATGGGGGGAAAAAAGAGAGGTCGATTCTAGTACCTCCCAAGGATTTCTGATTTCGAAACCCTAATTTAGCGAATGAGATCGGTTCGAGTAGAGGAAAATCGAGGGAGCAGGCGGTGGAGGCCGACTCACCAAGTGTAGCAGCAGATTGTCGGCCGGGTCGATTCGCCGGAGAGAAAATGAGCTGAACAGGTGCTTACCGGAAGACGAGCGAACGGATGCTTGCGATTCATGACGAGGAGCAGAACATGAGCCGCCTCATTCTCTCTCGATTCACGACGAGCGAACTGGTGCTTGCCGAAAGATGAAGGGATGAAGACGACGATTTCACAAACCCTCTTCACTCTCGATTTTTGCGAAGACGAGGATGAAGAATTATGAAGGAAGATAAACTCCGGTACCAAAATGGGGGAAAATGAAAAAAATTGAATTAAGGGATAAAGTAGTATTTTTACATACCCAAATAGCTATATTTCATTTTTGCTAAAAAGATGGCTAGATTTCATTTTTTGTTTTGTTAAAGTGCTCACCATTACCAAAATAATATCTAACACTTTGTTCGCCAACCATCATCTTATATCTCAATCCCATCCACTTCCTCCTCCGTTTCACCAAACGTACCCGTAACCAAACGGAGCAGTATTTGAAATTGTCATTTCCGAAGAGAAAAAGTTCAAGAAATTCCCGAACAACAGAGAGAGAGAGAGAGAGAATGGGTTTGGATGAGATATCTTCATGTGTGAATCGATTTAGAGCTTCGACAAATTCATACTTGTCTCAGTTCGAGCCCGTCGTGCTCGTTCTCGTTCCTATTTTCACTCTTCTCTTCGCGCGAACTGTGCAGTCGTGTTTCCGGTTAGTCTCCGAGAAAGGCCTGAAACCTCTGATTCTGGAGTTCCTCATCACATCCGTCAAGTAATTCAACCAATACCCCTTATTTTCTTCTTGTTTGATCGGAATTTGGAGATTCATATTCG
The DNA here is from genome assembly GCA_902706635.1 of Striga hermonthica. Lineage (NCBI taxonomy): Eukaryota > Viridiplantae > Streptophyta > Magnoliopsida > Lamiales > Orobanchaceae > Striga > Striga hermonthica. Next base: position 8,413,445 of record CACSLK010027840.1, read on the forward strand.
AAAGAAATGATTGTCAAATCCCGATATTTCGTGACCGAATAATATATATTTTTGTTTTGTTTGCTTTGTTATCTCAAGGTTGGTACCTGGTGCGCAAAAGTACATCGACGCTGAAAAGCAAAAGGCAAGTTCAATAATAATTCTGCAGTTAATGTGGCGTTGTGCTTGTGGATAGATAGATCATAGATGCACCGAATTGTTGTTGTTGTTGTTTTTTTTTTTTAAAAAAATCTGAAGAGCATTTTCTCCTTGTCTACTTTATGATCAAGCGCATAGTCAATTTTCTTGCTCCCAAGTAGAATTTATTATATTCACATACATTTGACTGTTGTTTCTTGACTTATAATTTTAAATAATAAAGTAAATATCATAAAAATCTTGAATTAATGGTATGATCAAGCGCATATTCAATTATAATCATAAAGTAATGATTATAATAATCATTTACTTTTTGAAATTTATCTCAGTTCCATTTGTTTTCTCATCAGTTGAATTTAGTTAACTCAGATCACCAAAATAAGTTGTTTTCGTCGGTAGGTTGTGGATAAGTTACAGGGGTCTGGTAAATCAAATAGAGATGGTTGGAGGACTGAGTTGCCCATGGCAGGTTTGGGAGTTGAGGTCATCAATAAGATGAAAGATGATAAACAAAAGGATGTGGCGTGGCAGGGAAGATGCTCTGGTACCGTGTACGTGTATTAACTTGGATATATTTTCTACAAATCTTTTTGTTAGGCTGCATTTTAATTATTTGAGTTATTAAAAGTTTTATGTGTTTTGTTTAGCTATATTGCAGGAAACGAAAAGGAAGGGCACTTTTCTGTGGTTAATGAGGCATACACAACGTTAGTAAGAAAATCCAAAGTGTGCAGCAATTCTAATTTCCCTTGAGAGTCTATACCAATTCTAGTGATGGTTCATTTTTTATTTGTGAATCTTTAATAAGAATATGGTATGTTTGTTTTCCTACGCGTACCTTATTAAGTTTTTAATTGTCCTTTCAGGTTTGCACATACTAATCCTCTGCATCTCGATGTTTTCCCAAGTGTTGTAAGATTTGAGGCAGAAGTCGTGAAAATGACAGCTGCATTACTTGGAGGTAACGAAAGGGCTTCAGGCAGACAAGTATGTGGAAATATGACATCGGGAGGGACAGAAAGTATACTGTTGGCAGTGAAAACATCACGTGACTATATGAAAGCTATGAAAGGGATAACTAGTCCTGAAATGTTAGTTAACTTTTAGTCACACTTATATTCTAGTTTTGTTTATCCGAAAGATGACATGATTTATTTATTGTTCTGAAAATAGGGTTATACCGGTTTCAGCTCATTCAGCTTATGACAAGGCTGCACAATATTTCGGAATCAAATTGTGGCGTGTACCTGTGGACCAAGATTTTCGGGCTGATGTTAAAGCGATCAGACAACATATAAACAGGAAAACAATATTGGTTAGACTTGAGGCCCCAATTTTTCATCTTGTTAAGTGTTGAAGATATGTACTGGGGAAATATGCTACACAAACGTAATGGTTGACATAAACTTTGGCATAATACGTACTTGGCAGGATATTATAATTTAACATATCACATTAAGTTCAATATTAACAACTCAAAATACTTAAACATCATTATGTCAAGAATTAATGATTTATCTCAAATACATTCTCAACGGAACATTATTCTGTATCGGGTTTGGTCATGCTAGAATTAAATGATTTCAATATGACATAATATTATACATTTGCATTTCATGTCTTCATATTGTGTTGGCGATTTCATCATGCTATTTTAACTTGATCTGATTGGAGTTTCATCTTTTGGCACTCTTATCTGAAGAAGTGTTTTACTAGTTTTCCATTCAGTTGCAACTGTAAAGTTGAGTTGCTATCTCCAAATGCTTTGCAGATTGTTGGATCAGCACCTGGCTTCCCTCATGGAATTATTGACCCGATTGAGGCATGCAACATTAAATGATTATTTTACTATTCTTTTGAGACGCCTTTTAAACAATTGTTTAATTCTAACTTCTTTCTATAGGATCTTGGTGAGTTAGCTTCCACTTATGGAATTTGTCTGCATGTCGACCTTTGCCTTGGTGGATTTGTTTTGCCGTTTGCTCGTAAGCTTGGGTATGTTTAATTTAGAAGCTTGAAAGATTTTCGGAAGTAATGTATTCTGCTTGCATTTCAGAACTTGTGAATGTAGTAATGTATCCCCTCCACTCCTGCCCGACCCTTCTTTAGTTCAATAAAAGCTGCAAGATTTTAGGGAACCTTTATAGAGAGGTGCACTAAAATGATATACCCTGATGCAGCAAGATGGATTGCGTCTATGAAAGTTCTTGTAACACTAATCTCCAAACACACCCAAACTTTCATAAAAAAACCTTTTAGAAGAGGGGGCTAGATTCCTGAAGGTTCCAACTATTAAAACTGCAGACACATCTAACAACCACAACCACGTCCCCTATCATGTCCTCTGCCATGGCCTGAAGGTCTCCCTGAGGTTGGCTTTGTGGGATCTCAACCATTGGACTCTCCTCAACAAGTCATGCGTTGCAATTTCAGCTGTCGGGAAGGATGGTGTTACCCCATGTCGCTTAGGTGATCAAGGGTGATTGGGTGCTTTCCTTCAGTTGTAAATTTCATGGTCTTCAAATGTCTCTTCATGCTGACATAACCTCCTCTGGTTGTTCTATAAACAATGGTGCCTTTCTTCATTCCGATCGAGACAGTTTCATTGTTCAGTTTCATCATGAATCTGATGAGCTATATATGGTTACTTGTGGATAGTTACTGTAGGAGCTAGGTTTTCAAAATTGAAAATATTTTCTGGCCTTTGTTTTCGTGGGGGGATATAGTCACATAAAAGTTATTCAAGATATTGTTAATTGATGAAACTTTCACTCTAATGCATTTTTTAAGTATCTAATTGACCTAATCTTTATGGCACTGAGGCAGCTAGAGATGTACGACTATATGTCCTGTCGGCATTTCCTTTAACATTACTACCCATCAATGTTCTTTAAGAACTAGCTAATGGTGTGAAATATAGAGAAACCAATATTGTAGAAAAATTGTCTATGATCATGAAATAGCTCTGTTACCTCATTTTTGTAATTGACACCTTTTAATTTTATCTTTGTTGCCTGTTTGCAAGCTACCATCATATATGCGTCACTTTTCTATATTTTTCTGATTATGAGATATTTATTCATCAAATATTATCACGGGTAGGCTCTTGTTGGTCAACTTTTAGGCGCTAGAATAACTCCATGAACTTTATGTTTTTAGTTATCCTTTTGCAAATTAGTTGGCTGATGAAGTCTAACATTTATTTCCTAGATACACCATACCACCATTTGATTTCTCTGTTAAAGGAGTAACCTCTATATCTGTGGATGTACACAAGTATGGGCTGGCTCCTAAAGGAACAAGTGTGGTCTTGTATAGGAATCGTGACTTACGGAAGGTAATGCATTAAATTCCTCAATTTTTTTTTATTTCCTTTCTTACGATTATGGTACTTCTATGCTATCAGTTATCTTTTGTAACTAGTATCTTATTATTATTATCGTCATCATTGTCGTCATCATCATCGTTATTTTCATAAACTCGATCATATTTGTACAAGAACCTATTTCATGTGGTGTTTAGAATTCATATTAAACATGTCAATGTTTTGGTCATTTAGTCCATTTAATAATTTTCTTCTACCATATATGGTCTCTGAGTTGGTTTTATGCCTGTGAGTTGGAGTTAGTTTTGTTTACATAGAACTTTGAGGCCCCATAGTCATTGCTTATATTTTTATATGAGATACATTTTTTATCGTGCCAATTAAATTCAATTTTTTAATTAATATATAAACTAGAGCTAATTTTGCACAATGCACAAATTCGTAAACTCATTTGAATTTAAGTGGATTGGTTTTAAATTAGCGAATTAAACCTCGTTTAAAGGTTTGACCCATATATTGTATGTTTAAATAAAAAATTATTACTTTTAAAGTATTAATAAGTTCATTATTTAATATTGCACTTATAAAATGCACTTAAATTTATTATTTAATATTAATTAAAAAATAATGAAATATTATTTATTATATACAATATAAAAAATTAAATACTTTTGTCAAAATCTCAATTAAAAATTAGTAAATTTTATCAATTCAAAGTAATATATATAATATTATTATTAAATAAAGTGTTAGTTAATAATATTTACTATTATTTTTTTTCGGTTATACCATTATTTACTTCGGAATCAACATCAGATATTGTGATAAAGTGAGTAAGGGAAAAAATTGTTTTTGTGAGTATTATATATCGTTAATTATTAATATGTTAATTTTTCATGTTCATTAATAATATTATTAATCAGGAACTCTAAAATGACAATTATTTTATAACATTGAAATACACATTTAAACTTGGAAAGAAAAATAAATATATATTGTTACAAATTGTGATTACAAGCAAACGAATCATCTTATGTTGAATTATCCATGTCGATTATTAATTTAGAAAGAGAAATCAAATTACTTATTATATATATTGTTATAAATTATAATGATAAACCAACGAGTCAATATGTCAAACAAAATGTAAATTGTTATATTAGAAAAAAAAATATTTATTATTAAATCATCTGGTATTGAACAACTATGTGAATTATAATTAAAATGAAAACTCATTTTTTACAAATATACATTATTATAAATTATAATAAAAATTAGCATAATGAAAATTAAAAAAATTTTAACTTTAAATTATATACACTACAACTTTTCTAATCAAGTTTCGGTTTATAACATTTGCCAATTCAATTTTACCATCATCATTTATTTGAGAGTCTGAAGCATAATAAAGTATGAGTAAGGGAAGAGAGAAATATTTTTGTCAAGTATTATTTTATGATAATGTTTAAATATGTTATTTTTTTTTCTTAATTCTAACAGAAACACTAAAATTACTACTATTTTATAATGAGTGTAATACATATATAAATCATATACTGAACTATTATGCATCATAAAAATAAAGTAAAAGACAAAAGTTGATATTAAAATTCAAAACTATCATTGCTTTAATTTATAAGTTTATCATTATTGTATCGTGCATCGCACAAACTGCATACTACTTGTCTGGTAATATGCTTATTTGTGTAACTTTTTGGACCCAGAATGCTAACTATTAAAAAGATCAACAAAACCGCATTTTGAATATAGATGATTTATAAAATAACATGGCAACACAAAGCTATAAAAACCGCTATTTACGATGCACTCATTTAAAACCGCTAATACAATCTATTAGTCAAATCAGTTATTATATTTGCTAAGACAATCAATTATTCTCCATCTTCTATTAGCTAATAGCCAAACACGACCAATATATAATATAAATTTTTTTCATAGTGAGCATCAATATAAATGAGGTGTATGTTACCATGCCATCACTTAACTTTATTGTTCTTGTTTCACAAGTCTTTTATTTCACAAAGAGGATAACTTAACTTGCATCGTTGACATAGATGGATATTAGTTGGACGTGTTTTACCTTTTGCACAAGTCTTTTATTTCACAAAGAGGGTAACTTGCTGACGATGGATATTAGTTTGGACGTTTTTAACCTTGTGGATGCACAAGTTTATAATATATGTTACATGACCCTTAAGAAAAAATAGAGATGGAATATTGAAGGATAGCAACATTATTTTTTTTTTTTTTTTTTTTGGGTTCATTGTATTTTTTCCAGTTCTATTCTATATTTATTCGATTCTTTACTACATTAGTACTCTGTATATGTTTGTTTTCAACATAAACATTGACATTTACATCACAACATTACTTTTTTATACTTATTCAAACTTACGTGGAAAATACATCAAAAAGATTTGTTTAAGATATTTTATGGTAAACAAATTTTGTTTATTATATATTTATAGATTCCTTTATAAGTTGAATTTTAGGTTCATTGCATGTTTGAACCCCTATCAGTGAATAGCACTTGGGTGAGCTTTTGTACTACAAAAAATAACTGTTGATATTATAAATTAAATAAGTTAAAAATTTTGAAAAGATCTTGCCATTATTAATTAATTAAATAATAAGTTTTTTTAACAAATATCGCCCAACCAACATTCATTGATTCTTCCCTTGCATAATCCACAACTGGGTGTTTTAACTAAAAAGGAAAGACAACTTCCTTGAAATCAAGAATAAATAAAGCAAAATAGTAGAGAGAATCAAGGAGATATATCCAAATCCCCATGCTAACAATAAGATCATATTTTCTCGTGATGTGCAACATGGAGTGTAATTTATATTTTGTCCCTTATTTACTGATGTTGGTGCTGATTTTGATGCTTTACAGAGATATTTAACTCTCTTTGCTTTTGGTCTTTCTGTTGGTTTGTCATGTGCGGGATCAATTTGGGCTATGCATTATTTGTATAGCATCAATTTGTTGCTGGTGAGTCGCTTCTCATTTCGAAATACCTTTTATATTTTTATCAAGTGAAACTGAAAAGAATGTATTCAATTGAAACTTTTAAAGTTTTTTTAGAACTTTTTGAAGTAAGTGACTTTGGTGGACTTTGTGAAAGTTTAACGACTTCGGTGGATTTTATGATATTTTCATAGAATTCTTAAACTGGAGAACTTGTTTCACTTGTGTATCATAAGGAATTCAAACAACAGCTTACATACTTAAAAATTTTTCATATATAGTTTTTGAAATTTATTAAGACATATATAACTATTACGTTGCATGAAATGAAATGTTCGCAAAGTTACATAATGACTAATATCGATAAAGTTAAGTTAATTTTTATTATAAAAAAATATATTAAACTAAAATAAGTTCTTATAGTAATCACCAAAAGAAAGAAAAATAATAGTTTTGCAGCATTACAAATGTGCAAGTAAAATTAAAATTGTATAAGTAAAAGTTGACTGAATTAATCCTCTAAAAAATTGTGAATCAACTCTAAAGTTATTATTCAAACAGAGTTATTCGCAAACAGAAGTGAAAACTGAAGCTCGACATCTTTGTTTTTTTCTTTAAATGATTCAATTTTGAACAACCAATTGAACTTGTTTATCAAAAGAGCTGAAGTGAGTTGGTTCATGTAATATTTTTATTTTTATTTGGTATTTCTTATCAAATACAAAATTGTGTCGAACTTATGTGTGAAGATATTGTGTTTTCATGAAATTATTGAACGAGCCTAGCCAATTTGAGCTTTTGCGAGCTTCAACAGGTCGTAATTGAGTTGTGCCTTATGTTCGTTTATTAAACGAGCACATGCTTAAACATGAGTTACTTGTCATGAAATCAGATTGAAATCGGATCAAAAGTCTGACCGGATTGACAGATCATGTTCGCTTAAATAAAATGTTTGCTAGCGAATCAGTCAACACCAGCCAGTCGGACTAGTAGGATTGACACCATTTTTAATTTTTTGTTTACATTTCAAATTATTTTTAATATAAATAAAAATATATATTTAAATAAAATGAGTACTTATAAATTATTTATCAAATCGTTTAAAAATATTGAAAAGTTCAAAATTTTCAAATATTTAATTAATAATTTTTGTACGAATATATCAAAAAATTACTATATATATATATTCAAATATTTATAAATTAATTTTTTGGTCCAACTAATAAATTATTGGATAATTAAATTTATCGGTTCGATAACGTCCGATTATGAGAATCTTGAATTTACCGTACACTAATAAAAATTGTAGTACAATATTATTTTATTACATAAGTTCTAATAAAATGATGTATAAATGTTCATAAATCATTGAACATGTTACTAAACATTCATGATTAGTTGAAGTTTGGACTGCATTACTTTATCGTAATAAAGTTTTTAATATTAAAATTTACATTTGGTTTCAATAATCGATTTGGTCTGGCAACTGACTATGGTCACCCAGATCAACTCGGTTGTGTAATGTTTTTGGTTTATTTTAAATACCGCCTATAAGTAACTCAATCCATCTCAATCTGGACAGTAACCTAATTCAATTTATCGAAAGATATTTTCTTATTTCCTAATTATATTTAATTTTGTAAAAAAAAAAAAAAATATTTTATGCTTCATGTAGTAAGTGTTTATAACAAATGACAGTATGTTAAAATTATAAATTACATATCTGAAAGAAATTAATTATTTCTTACTTTATGCATATTTATTAAAAAAGTAACTCAATAATTTTAAAAAATAAATAAATTATTGGTTAATTATGCAACTGAGACGATGACTTAATACCAACATGATTTTACTACATAGCAGATATACTTTGCATATTAATTAATTTTTTGTAGTATATTATTCACAAGTTATTAAATATCATAAACGGATGGTGATATAACAAAAAAAAATTCTTTTAAATAAATTATATTTTCATTTTATATATAATCTAAGACAAATTGTTATAATTATTATTTTGTATATTGTCAAATTATTTATAATTCAATTAGAGTAATCTTGCAATATTCATTATAATTGTTTAAAAAACATTACTTTTAAGAAAATATAGAATGCTAAAAAGTAAAAAAGATAATAAATAACGAATTCTACAGAAATTCATTTTTTCATTTAGTAACTAAAAGTGTTTTGAAAAATTACACATACTATTTTCAAGTAAATTTCAAACCCCTCTGTGTGTGTGTGTGTATAAATATATATAGATTCTAAAAGTCTTAAAAAGGTCTTTATGAATTTCGATTGGATACACCTTCTGCCGATCAAGTTTGGAGTGAGATATATTTCCAATTGACTTTAGGCAAACAGAATCTTTAAAGCAAGCAGTTCATAGTGATTTCTGCAGCCACCATTATCTTATATAATCCAAATGCATTCTTCTTTCCCTAACAAAATTCAACTATGTTGTTTTTTTTTTCTTTGTGTTAATATTCTAGTCACTGAATGGACTGGTGGACTTTATATATCTCCAACAATTGCTGGGAGCAGGCCGGGGGGTCTGATTGCTGGGGCGTGGGCAGCAATGATGTCTCTTGGTCACGAAGGTGAGTTGTTATTTATTTTTTTTATTTTTTTTCCTTTTTACCATTGGTTATCTATATCTGGAGTTAGTTGCATGGCGCAGGGCTAATTTTTAGATTTAAGATGAACAGGATATCTGGACAACACAAGGAAGATTATGGAAGCTTCAAAGCGAATAGAAAAAGGGTTGATGTCACTATATCTATTCTTGTCTTTTCGATTTAGATCTATGCTTATAATCATGATGGCCTTAATAACAGAGTCCTGGAGATTCCAGAATTGTTCATTATTGGAAGGCCCGATATGACAATTGTGGCTTTTGGATCTGACATTATGGACATATTTGAAGTGAATGATATTATGTCATCAAAAGGATGGCATTTGAATGCCCTACAGAGGCCTAACAGGTAAGCCCTTGCTAGAACAATATATTCTGTGTAACGCGAGGCATAAAAAGCTACAAGTATATTACTACCTTTTCAACTCATTGATATTAATGCCGATTCATTTACAAGTTACCATTTTAAAGTTTTATGGGGTTTTATATTTTTATAGCTTTTATCTCCTACTCGTAGAAGATTTTTGCTGAGATCATTTTCCAATTGTTTGTCTTATCAGCATTCATATCTGCGTGACCCTTCAACATGTGAGTGTCGTTGAAGATTTCCTGAGGGATCTGCGAGATTCTGTGCAAACTGTAAATGCATTATTTTTCTATAACCTCCTACCTTTAAACATTTTGTTGGTAGAAATAGTGCTTCTAATTACTTAGAATTTCCCACCAGGTTAAGGAAAATCCGGGTCCAGTTAATGGAGGACTTGCTCCGATATATGGTGCTGCTGGGAAAATGCCAGATAGAGCTCTGGTTCAAGATTTGCTTGTCGATTTCATGGACAGTGCATGCTAATGCTTTCTTGATTCATGTTGCTCGGCTTTCTTTGTCTATTTTCAATAGATTTTTTATTGGGGATCTTTACCAAATTGACATTAGACCTTTCCATATTTTTTTAACGATAGACTCTTAATTAATAGACACAAATATTTACATACTAGAATAGTTAAAGCATCTACAATACATTGAGTCTAGTCTTGTCTGTGTGGCATGTAAATAAACACAAGTCTTTGATGATATGGATAAAATTATCTAAATTTGATAAAATTCACTCCAATGCAAGGAGACTAGGTCTCTACTTGGGTCTAAAATAGACTTAAGGGTAGACCAGGTCTCTTTTTCTGACTGTCACATCAGCAGAACCCAGTCCACTTTTGTTTGCATTGGAGAATACATTTTTTAGATTAGATCTATTTATTATGTGGCGTACAATTTTTTGTGATTGAACCCAAAGCATTCTGGATGCTCTTAAAGATAATTGAATCAACCAACTACTAAATTGAATCGAGAGAGGAATACTCCATGGTAGCCTATATTTGCTAACACAAACTAAAAATCAAACTAAAACAACACTAAAAACTTTCGCTGGTGGAGAATAACAAACTCAAATAACAAACCACAAACAAAAACAAGAGAACCTAAATAGGAAAAAGAAAAAAACACACACACACACACGCTTTCTAATAATAGAATACTACCTCTCTTGCTTCTCGCGAACTAACCGCTACGATCGCCAGCTAGTCAAACTCCACAATCAAGAAACTAAAAGATTTAGAGGACTCGGAAATAAAACTCTGGCTTACTCGAGTGGTTAGTAAGATCTAGCGAGAAAACGAGTATAAGTCCAGATAAGAGCTCTCGTGCGTTCAGTCGGGAAAGAAACGAACGTCGGGGGAGCAAACATGACAAGCCATGTCGGAAGAGCTGTCATATTTAGCCCCAACCTAAGTTCTAGGGAGGAGAGGTCGAGGCAGATTCAGTGATCACCATGCGCATCCAGATCGGATGAGTGAAAGAGCTGACTGCTGTCGTTCGCCGACCTGTAGCTGAAGGACCAAACACGTTGCGAAATGACGGTAAAACTAGGTATCTGTTACTATACTGACTTGTTGTAGTACATGGTTGGTGTAGTTGCTCAATTATGTTCTAGCCTAGCATTTGATTGTTCAATTTCATATTTCGAAACACAAAGTTTTTCCTTTCCATATTTGAGTCTTTGGTACTTGGTGTGCTTTTTATTTTCTTTTAGTGGGACTAGTGACTTTCTTGCTTTCACTTAGTTTAGATGCACTCTCTTCAGTTTGATCAACCCTCCAAACTCACGATGAGTGTAGGATTTATTGATCGTCCTTGTGATTGATCATAGTCCAAATCCAATTTCAAACAACCTTCTCTAGATCATAGTCCAAACCCAATTTCAAACCTTCCTAGAGAGACTACCCGATGTCATGAACATACTTAGCTGAACGGCTAAACTACTTCACAGTTATGCTAATGTATTTACTAATTTTATTTTTTCCGTAATTTGAAATACGATTTGTGCCCATATTTTTTGCAAGAACAAATGCAGCCTTACGATCCAAAGAAGTATGAAGAAATTTATATCGAAATTTGAAGATGATGGAACCTTAACGACACTTCTTTTTCTGTATTTTGTTATGTTAAAGGAGGGTTTGTTAAATGAAGTTATTGGAGGAGATCAGGAGAAACTCACTAAATTAGTAAGAAAAACTTGCTTATTTTTTTAATTATTTTTCTTCTTTTTTTTTTATTTGTTTGTGTGGCGCTTTATTCATGGTTTGTGATGATTTTTTTGTTTCGACATTGTGAAATGATGTTTACATATGTTTTTTTACTCTTGAGAAACTACCCTTCATTCATCTATCGCTCATTGCCAAAAAAAAAAAGAAGA
>CACSLK010027840.1:8425317-8436767 GCA_902706635.1 Striga hermonthica
AAAAAAAAAAAAAAAAAAAAGGTGGCAGGTGAATTATACGACTTCTGCACATCCTGATGCGGTAATTAAAACAAAGCAATCCTCAGTTGAAACAATATTAGACAGAATGATCACAATTTCATTAAGGCAACTTAGGAAACACAAACCGTCCTACGAAGCTCGATAGCATTTACTTTAGGGAGAAGGATAATATGTTAAGCACGTGCTTGTGAAGGTTTCTTGGAGTTATTCTTCCGGCGGACCTTGACAAATGCATTTTCCAAATCCTGCAAATATTTCAAGTACTGCAAAACTCAGCCACCCAAAGCAACAATATAACTACCTCCTCGTGACAGTTTTTATATAGCGAGGGAACATGAGAAGTGCTCAAACCAATGGTGCAAGTCATTGACGTTAAAAATAAGATAAAACTTCACCTGAGTATTTTCATTGTCTGGTGTGTCTGAGCTCCAAAGTCCCTCAAAGTTGTAATAAGCTCTTGCCTTCTCATCGACAGCATGAACAATCAGAGTACCTACCAAAATACTCGGTTTACATTTTCTGCCAAAAGGTTCTCATGTGTATTATTAATACATAACATCTATTTGCACCATTGGAAGTGTCTAGAGATTCCTTATTTTTTTATTGCTTAATCACACAGCAGTTATCCTCAATCATTTTCAAACTTTTGTTTTTTATATTTCTGTTTCATAAAATCATGATAGGATGTAATAAAACGAACACACATTCAAAAGAATTACATAGAGATCAAGGGATGTAGCAAAATAAATAGAAGTATCGGGGAAAATAAATAGAAGTATCGGGGAAACCAAAATCATTGGATGGTTAATATCAGGAATAATGTATTGGCATGAAGTTTATTTTCGGAACTACGAAAATCAACCATCTACTTCATGATTCAGCATAAACTCGGACAAATATGCCTGTAATACTCACCCACATCTTTTACGTTCCACTTGCTGCTGCTGCTACAGAAAGAGGCCCTACTGCCAAAGTGAACTAATGAAGACTCAAAACCTTTAACTTGCCTAGAGAAGGCTAATCTTTTTTTCCTCTCTGATATTAGTTTGTTTGCCTATTTTCAAATTGATCACCATATTTACAAACTTATGGACCTACTGCTAAAGTGAACAACTCAGGTAATCAGTACCATTTAACACACCAAGGGAATGCTATAAGTCGGTAAAATTTGGTGATCGTGTTGAAAAATAGGGCACATACTTACGAATACTCTTTTTTGCGGGAAAGCTAGAGAAAGAAAACCCTGTTTGATGTGGCATAGCGCTGCTTCCAGTAGTAGAAGCATATAGGAACGACTTTGCAGCTATACGAGAACACAAAATTTAGTGCTAATCTATTCTGCTGGCTCTATGCACTCATTGTTTTGCATTAGCAACAATACTCACCAAGATATAGAGATCGTGGCTTTTCTTTTGAATAAAATAAATACCCAAACCAAAGACTATAAGGGTTGTATGACATCATAAATCAGCTTGAAATGATAAAAGACCTGCAGTCCCTTTGTACTGGTGATTAAGAAGAAAGTTATTTTGAGCACAAGTCAAAAACGGATCATTCTATATTGGTTCACTGTCAATTTTCAAATTTAACAACTGGAACATAATTCAACACTCACTATTTATGGGATCAACAGATAATACGTATTTGCAAGCTGCACATCCTACTGGGTAAGCACCATGTTTATACACAAACTGGAAACTACAATCACTTAGCTTCATATACATTCTCGCTTCCTCCTGCATAGGCTCCAAAGATTTTTCTATGAAATATAACACATTATTCCTTTCTGTTGGCGCGAGTCCTCACCCAGTAAAAATATATTTCAAGATCAATGATTCTGATAGGTCAAAGTATATGTGCACTTATATACATAATAAAGTATTTTTTTAATGCGTTTTATTTTGTAACTTAGAATTTTCGCCGAATAATTTCTTGGATAGACTTCAGGTGTTTTCATATTTTCATGATTTATTTTCAGCACAATGGAGTATTTAAGATGCGCATTTCAGCCTGGAATCGGGCGCCTTAATATCAAGCCAATTAAGACCCAAAGAGTGACCCACTCATCTTGTTAGTTGGCCCCATAATTTAATTTTGATTAGGACTGCTATTTATTTTCCGATTCAAGGAGGCCCAAAGCGGTTGAGCTCAATTTGGACAAATAATTGATTTCCTGGGAGATGAGACTTGTGTGGCGTGGCTGGAGAATCAAGAAGGAAACCATGATAGCACTCCAATCAGGATATAAGAATTAAGATGCACAATATAAAAGGAGTCTTAGAATGCAACAGACAGCAAAATGGATAAATTGTTGAAGAATTTTTACTCATTTATTTTAATTCTCCATTATTTTAGTTTAGATTAATCTATCCCATGTGAGCTGATATTTGAAACCTAACTTTGATGTATTCAATCTTCTGAGTTTAGCCAAGTAAAGTGAATGCAAAATGGATAAATTGTTGACCTAGTAACAGTATCAATGGAATTATATTCTAGTTAACAATTTACAAATAAAATCTATATTTTGAAAATGTGTTGTGCAGTAATCATTTTGCTGAAATGATCAACATAGATTTAACTTCTGGACACTATTACTTTAAGTGGTAACGAGGTTCATCCATGGCAACATAAAACGATGACCTGATTAAGGTTAGAAAATTATCGGATGAAAATCTATACCAGAGTCTATGACAGCCCATTTCCCTCCTTCTCGACCAACGACAGCGGGTAGTATCATTCTCTTTGCTCCTTTCTGCTTCTCCTTAACCTGCTCATTTGAACAGAACTAATATTCAAAAGTGTCTGTTTTTTCTTGCTTGAGAAGAGTACAAATTAACAAAATTACTAGCTTATCACATGCCATGCACAATAAATCAACACCTAGTGATGAAAAACCTTTACAATGACCAATATATCATATCTAGAGTCATTCACAGTCACATACACACGGAAGTGGGTAAAACGAACCTGCCTTGTAAACGAGGGCTTCACAAATGTTGCGCACGTGCCATGGAGATCGGCCGGTGGCGACGACCATGTAATCGGTGAATTCACACCCACTGGGAGCTGGAATAACTTTCACGTCATCAGCTAAGACGTCGTTGAGAATTTTCTGAACTTCCTCCAAACTCAGGAGCTCTTTCTTCTTCTTCTCGATGCCGTCGGAATTTAGGGGGAACGAAGATAAGCAGCGAGTGAAGGTCGAAGAAGAATAAGGAGAAGAAGGGGCGAGGTTTTTCCAGTGCTTAGTGACGGTGAAAGATGAAGAAGAAGACAAAAATCGAACTCGGAAAGCTGACAGCATGATGATGTCCCCGATGAACGCCGCCCGTTGCCAATCGGTATTTCCTAGGGTTTGCTGGTAAAAATAGGCTGAAATTTTTGGGGGAAATTGGCCATATGACTATCAAAACCACGATTTATCCAAATTGACCCACAAAATCATACTATCATATAAATCGAAAGGATAATGTTTCATCGGTGGTCACATGTAATGTCCATTGTTTATGTGGTATGCACACATTGGTGAGGTTAATATATTAAAAAAATACCTTACCAATGGGTGCACCCACATAAGGGTAGGCATATTAACATGTGTGAACTGTGGGGTCGTTTACTTTGTAGGATGGGATAAGAAAAATTAATCAAGACAATGGAATTTGCATAAATGAATCCCTCATTTACTTTTATGGATTAACTGATATGATATACAGGACAAAGACAAGATTGCCCTTCCTCAATAATCGATTCGTTCCTTCTTCCAATACTCAACCGAAGAAATATTTTTTGCCCTAAATCTGTACCAAAGCGCCTCCATCCTTCTCCCGACGGCAGTGCATCGCATATCTTCACTCCCGACGGCAGTGCAGGGCATATCCTTCTCCCGACGAGAAGCCACGAGTTCTCCTTCTCCCCCGAGAATATAACCGACGGCAGGTACGACCATTTTCCAGTTTGCATCTCCAATTTTTGCCTTTTCTTCGTGAAATTGAACCGACTCGTTTGTTATTAATTTTCACAAATTTCCTTGTTATTAATTCTCACACATTTGATTGATTAAAGAGACAAATTACATATAATAGGTCACGGGCAGTAGCAATTTTTTTCTTTTTTGGCCCAAAATCAATGTTTGCGTTATATATAGATAGAGAAAATTGTGCATTTCTCTGGGTCGTGCGTGTGAGAGAGAGCGAATTATGGGTAGCCATTGATTTTTGTTCTCTTGTGCAAAGCCACAATCTTTTTGTGAGTTTATTACGGGTTAATAAACTCACACCAGCCATTTCAGTTCATACGCTGGTAAAGCAATTTTCTACCTCCCTCTTTCCCTCTTGATTTTGTCTATGTATAACTATATCCCACGTTGTTTGTCACATTCTTCTAGTTTGAGTTCTGTATTTATGAGTTTATTGTTGTTATTCAACCCCCCACTCACTGCATATAAGAATTTATATTGTGTGTCCCATGATTTGGTGAAGTTTTGTTTTCTTGTTATTAATGGGTTCTGTATTTCTGTGTTTTGTATATTGTCATGTATTGTCATGTATATTGTGTGTCCATGATTTGGGTTCTGTATTTATGGGTTCTGTATATTTGTCATCATGGGCTTTGATTATGTTGTTCTTGTTACCCTGATTAGAATGACTCATTCGTCATTAATTTTGCACACTTTCAGACAAGCAAGATGTCAAGTACTTCTCACACGAGTTCAAGCAATCGATATAGTAGTCCGTTTCAGGTTACGCTATGTAATTGTGGCGACGCAGCCGATGTGTTCACATCAATGACGAGTGACAGCCCAGCTCGAAGGTTCTGCAAATGTCCTCGCCCAAAGGTTAAATTTTTATCCCACTACCCTTTACAGTTGTTCGAGTCCAGCAAATCTTTTGGCAGAATACTTCGGGTGGCAGATTTTACGAATGTGTTTGTATAATTATTTAGCTTTGTTGTTATGTGCAGTCCAAATTGTAGTTGAGTAGTTATGCCTAAGGTTATTTTTAGTTGAGTAGTTATGCCTAAGGTTATTTGAGTTTGAAGTTGATTAGTTCTTGTGCATCTGTGTTATTCGTGTTCTTTCTGTTGGTTATGCAGTTATGCTTACTGCTATTTGAGTTTGAAGTTGATTAGTTCTTGTGCATCTGTGTTATTTGTGTTCTTTCTGTTGGTTATGCAGTTATGCTGCTATTTGAGTTTGAAGTTGATTAGTTCTTGTGCATCTGTGTTATTTGTGTTCTTTCTGTTGGTTATGCAGTTATGCTTACTGCTATTTGAGTTTTAAATTTAAGGGTCGTTTACTTTGGAGAAATGGAAGGTTTATGAACCTTTGTTGGTTTTATTTGAGTTTTAAGTTTAGTAGTTTTCATTGAGGAGGTTCATGAACCTTTGTTGGTTGCATATGGTTGTGTTGGTTATGTAGTGTTTTCTTTTGTTAACATGTATATACATGAAGTTTGATCTCTGAATTATTTTGATTTTTTCGTAGTTCAGAGATGCTGAAAAGTCTTGTAACTTGTTTGTATGGATTGAGCCCGAGTTGCCGCCGTTCCAAAAGGCTTGTTTTAACAAGCTTAAGGTTGAAAAAGACCGGTTGCAGGAGCAAGTATTGTGCAAAAATGTAATGGAGAAATTGCTATCGAAGCGGCTAGACTTAAAAGCTTCAGAGAAAAAAGCGTTGGAAAATGAGAATAATGTGTAGGGCAACAAATTGGAGATTGAAGAGAAAAAAAATGTAGAACTGCAACTGAGCCTTGATGATGTTGTCCGTAAAGCTCGCAATTTGGAGAAGAAGCTTAAATATATGAAATCTGCATTTTGGTGCATTGTTTTCTTTCTTATTACTCTTTTTTTTAAGTAAGGTTGGGTAGAATAAACTATGATGATGTTCTCAAGGCCGTCAACTTATTTTGTGTGTAATAATTGATCTTTTGTAAACCAACTTTGTACTGTTGTATTGTATTAATGATGGCTTACTATGCATTCGTCTTTTCAATTTAAAATGATTATATGATTGGTCAGAAGGGATTAAATTGGCCATTGTTTACTTCATGGTCAAAATTTTAAATGTGACACGACGTGCTATGACAAATCATGCCAGGTCTATAATTAGGCTAAAGCGTTTCTTTAAAGTCGAGTTGTTTGCAGTAAAAGGACTTCACGAGAATGTGTGGGTGTGTGCGTCTACCACTTTAGTTGGTCAAAATATTCACAATCGAAGAGACATGATATGACCAATCACTGCATGCCTGAACTGATTAGAAATAACTTACTTGCCTTCAAGTCACTTTGTACATGTTTGTTTTGTGTTTTGCCTGATCTTTTGTATAACTACTTTGTACTTTTGAATTAATGATAGATTGGTATGCATAGATGTATTGTAATATCATCTTTCAATTGTATTGACTGATTCAGGTCCAGTTTGTACTGTTTTGTTTTGTTTATTGACTGATCTTTGTAGAACTACTTTGTACAGTTCAATTAATGATGTATTTGTATGCATAGTTGTATTGCAATATCATCTTTCAATTGTATGCATACTTTGTACTGTTGAATTAATGATGTATTTTGGTTAACTGTATGCATACTTTGTACTTTGTACATGCACTGTTGGTCAAACGGGCAGAATTGGCCATTCCCTGATATAACAAGTCACTGCAAGTCTATAGCTAGGCTTATGCTTTTCAGGTTCAACTTTTCTTTAA
The DNA here is from genome assembly GCA_902706635.1 of Striga hermonthica. Taxonomy (NCBI): domain Eukaryota; kingdom Viridiplantae; phylum Streptophyta; class Magnoliopsida; order Lamiales; family Orobanchaceae; genus Striga; species Striga hermonthica. Next base: position 8,432,037 of record CACSLK010027840.1, read on the forward strand.
ACCTGAGGTTGATTGGACTAAAGGGCTTCACGACTATGACATGATATGATCAATTTCTGCATGTCTATAGGTAGGTATCATCCTTCTTGTTGCAAAGCTGAACTGATTAGAGTTCAATTACCTGCAAACCATAATTTATTTCTTTTACCATGTGAAGCATTATTGAGATATGGTGTCGCCATATCTCTCTATTTAACCAACACAGTTCAAGCGACTAACATCGACAAACTTCAAAACTCTTAAATTCACATACGCAAGAAGTAAACCAAAAATATCAGCTAGTTGTACTAAAGTCCGATGGCTCCTGATTTTGGTGTAATGCAGGGCGACTATCTGTACGACCTACATTGGACACCAAAGTTTGATGAGTTTCTAATCGACTATTTACTTGAAAACAAGTTGTGTGGTATATTTTTTTCCTTTTGCAGATAATAGTGAGTCCATACTTGGTGGTACGAACGCATTCAATGCGTGGTTTTCCAAGAGTTTCACGGTAGAGTACATCGGTACCCGCGTTGGAATGTATGCTAAACGACATGATATCTTCACAGCGTTGAAAGACAAGGATGGTGTTCAATACGACGTCGAGCATAACAAGTACCATGCTTCGGACAAAACTTGGTATCAATTGTTTAATGTGAGTTTTCTTAAATGATTTACATTTCATTTCATACACCAAGGAACGATGGATGTACAAACTAAATTATTTTTTTTTTTATTTTTTTTTTACATAGTGGGATGATTTTGCCATCGCGTACATGACAAAAGGTGATCCACTGCATAACAAAATTGTCGAGTTGTTTCACGTGGAGCCACCGTACGTATCTCCATTCGAGTGGTGTTATATTTCTGACAGCGATACCAAAGACAATAAGAAAAAAGGTAAGGTATATGGCAAAGATGTTGAAGTTATAAATGTTGAGGACTACACTCCAAAGCGTGTGCCACCTAGTAGGTTAGTGTCCTACCCTGTTCGAACGGACATCCCCCGTAAGAAACAACCACCGCGTCCTGCCTTTTATCTGGGTAGCAGTTCGAAGGCCCCTAAACCGAAGCAATCCACACATAGTCAAACCGGGTCTAATGATGGCTCCGTGAATCATCCCAGAAACGACAACTCCACTCACGGTGCACATGAGCCGGAAGAAAATTCTACATCCACTGCATGTTCTGTCAATCCTATGGATTACACACATAATTGGCCATGGAATTAGTCTCGTCACTACATCCTCCCCTTCTATGTTCTTGTTTCAGTGGTGTCTCAGTATGTTAGCTGTTATTGGTTGTTTGTTTAATTTTTATTTACTATTATGTTTGTTATTAACTATTATGTTTGTTTTATGGTTACTGCATGTTTCTTTTGCATGTTCTGTATGTGTTCCACTGCGTCTGTTTTTAGGACCTATGTGTAGCATCTTTAAGGCATAGGCAATTGTGTTTGTATTATGTATTAGGCAAGGTGTTATGTATTAGGCATGGTCTTCTGTATGGTTATGAAGGATTTGGAGGCGTAATCTACGTTTCTTGTTTTATGTACCATTTATGGGTTACGTACCATGTTTAATTAATATACTATGTTATGTAAGAATGAAAAATATGTCATTATAGCCATATTATAAAAGTTACCAGTTAAAACACAAATAAAACATAAAAAATGTCTTAATAAACCTAGAATTATGCTAACACCCACGTCTTACATAATTTCACCCCAAGTACCAATATTCACTACTGAAAAGTGTCCAAAAGTTTGCCGTTCAAATACATGCTACACACAAATTTTGACCACTCTAAACCAAGGATACCTAAACGCAATCAATGTAAAGACCCACTCCGAATCCTCCACAACGTCATTTTCTTCAAAGAAATTACGCATATCGCCATCTTTCAACCGCCTCTTACCATGAGATCGATCTATATGCATCGAATATGTATCCCCCTTGAACATAGCACTGCACGGTCTATCTCAGGAACCTGTCCTTCAACATGTGCGTTCCAAAATTGCATTGGTATTGGCTTTACAACAACAACAAAAAAAAATATTAAATAAGATAACATTTTATTAATTATGCAACAACAATGTTGACGAAAGGTATAATTGTAAAACATGAAAGCATTCACTTACCAAAAGAGCATGCTCCACGTGAGTTTTTTTTTATTTTGATGCTAAACTGGTTTTGTGGAGGCCTCTCTATATCATTACAAGTGTAGACCTTCACATTGAACATTTTGAACTCATCCTGTTCAAAATACAAGTAGTACCCCTGACGTATATCCTCCGATTGAACGTAACGTTGCCACCCATTTGCAAAATGCAAACTAACCCTTGGGTCGTAGACATTTGGACCTCGAATTTTGCACATGTCCATTGGGTAGTGATGACCTCCAACAGTTATGAGAGTAACTGTAAAAGGCATCACGTGTCTCCCAAAGTAACACTCCACTTCATAAATGCCCTAAAAAATTTCATATTTCATCTTGTCATTATTTTTTTTTTAGGTTTTCAAGTTTTTTCTTTCAATTTTTCCCTTTGTTTGTTTCCCTTTTTTTTTTCAGGTTTGAAGGTTTTTCTTTCGCGTATCATCTTGACATTAGTTTTTTACAGGTTCTGAAGTTTAACTTACCATGGTGGGGTAGTCTGGCATGTCCATATATACGTAGAAACACCCCCATGGCGGGCTTTCGTTGTACGTAGCCATAGTCAACCTGCAACGAACGATATAACATAAAGAATAAATAAGTTTAAGAAGAACAATAACAAATTTCATTCAACGTGCAATGTAAAACAAGTACACCATTACAATGGAATACATGGTCACCATTCTAATATAGAAAATAAAAGTTCATACCGTTCACAAGTCCTAAAAGGTCATACATGTCCCAAAATCCACAAACACATTCATAAATCCCAACAATTCAAACATGTCGCAACAACCACAAAGCCACCAAAACCAACAAAAACAGTTCACACCGTTTACAAGTCAGAAAAGGACACCACAACGAGACACAATGATTTCCCATTAACAACACTACCCGACCATCGCGGATGACCCTCACCATGAGTGCCCTATCCTCTTCCCACATGCCCAAAAATATAGCAAGTGTTTGTCCTATTTTTGTTGCGTTTTTTGTGTTTATTTTATCATTCTTTTTCCCCCGTTTTAGGTTGTTTCTTTAGTTTTTAGTCTTTTTCGTGTTTTCTTATGTGTTTTCCTTCATTTTGAGTCCTTAGGTGTTTTTCGTTTGTTTTTTCGGTTCTCTTTTGTGTTTTGTCGTTTTTGGTGTGTAGGTCGGGAGCTTCGGGCAGATTTTCTCTTAGGAAACATTGGTTTCGAGAGCATAAATAGATAGAGGGGTTCGTTAGCGACGCATAGGAAAAAACGGAACTCAATTCCGAGTTCAAACGAGCTCAAACGAGGCGAAAACGCAAAATGGTGCAGTGCAGCCCAGAATCTCGCGAGTCGCGAGCACAAAGTCGCGAGTCGCGTGTTTAGTCGCGACTCGCGAGAGAAAAAGTCGCGACTCGCGACTTTAACAGAGCCTCCAGCAGCCCAGCGACCCATCCAACTCGCGACTCGCGAGTCAACTCGCGAGTCGCGACCCTGTCGACTCCTGTTTTTATTTTTGCTCGTTTTTACTCGTTTTAGCTCCGTTTTTCGCGCACTATATATCAAATCGAACCTCCAGACCTAAGGAACAACCCTCAATATCGTTCCTTTCAAGTGTTCTCTCCAAAAACTCAATATTTTAGGATAATTTTCTTCGTTTTTCTTTTTATTTTTTTCATGCTTGGATTGTTGGACACAAGACATCTGGATTGAAATCTTTCAAGTCTTAATCCGATTGTAAGTTTTTCAATTCTACTTTATTATTGTTGATTGGTTTTATGTTCTTAATTCCAGTTAACATGAGATTGAATCTAAGCATGAGGTAATCTATTCACCTAGGGTTAGGGATTTTGATTCTTGTTTGAATTATGTGGAATGTGTTTTGTTCAATCTATGCGAGTTGTGTGAATTATAGGGTTAGTTGATTGATCACCATTCTAACCTAGTTAATCGACGTTTAGAACCGAGAGGGGAGGCGTTGGTCGATTTAGGCTCGTATAGAGTAAGACATGTTCGGAAACGTATTGTCTATGTGTTGCTTGTTTGAATGAGTTTATCGTTTATGTATGTGCTCTTGTTACGAAGAGTTATTGATCATAGCCCTCTAAACGTGTAGGCTTGTTAAATCTCGTAACCGAACAAATAATCGTTCAACATAGTTTGAAACTTGATGAGATTTCCCGACCCCTAGAACTTCTTCCTTTTCTCTAGAGATTTAATTGTTATTTCTTTAAACTGATTTTATAGTTCTAGCTTTTTTAGTTAATTCTCCAAATTAATCGTGATTAGAGTGTTTAGGTCTTATTTTCTTTTCGTGTGTGATTAATACCAACGCTAGATTCCGAACCGTCTTCCTCGAGAGATCGACCCGGGGAATGAATCTTTTGATTCGGTACTCGGTAAAAATAAAAATAATTTGCTACAACAAATTTGGCGCCGTTGTCGGGGAAGGCAAGTAGGATATTTGGTTTTGGTGTTGATCTTATTTTCTGTATTTCTCTTGCTCTTGTGATATTAGCTTAATTTTAGTGTTTCTCTTGATTTCTTATTTTTCGTTTCTCTCGTTTTTTTTTCTTTTGGATTTGTGTAAATATCATGTATTGTTAGTTGCATTTTTTTTTTTTTT
>CACSLK010027840.1:8503715-8520792 GCA_902706635.1 Striga hermonthica
GGTTTGATAATTTTCTTACGAATTGTCACTCTTTTATTTATTAGTACATTTTAATTTTTAATATTTTTCAAAGTAAATACAGCCCGTGCATCGCACGGGTTACATACTAGTAAGTAAAATCTATATTAATATATAATAAGGATTAACATAATTCGTTTTTAGAAATATTTTCTGGCCAATTTCATTAATTATTTCCTAAAAATAGTAAATTAACAAAATCTCTATTTATTAGAGTATCTTTTTTATACAATTTTTTTTTAGGAATACAATAATAAATATGGAATCAAAATAAAAAAAAATCTAAGAAATACACTTACCATACTTAATACACTTAATTTAAGAAATACACTTACCATACGTATTTTTAAAAAAAAATTTAAAATACAATATAAAACATGTAATTAATAATTGTCAATTAAAGATTTCTTTTTAAGAATTAATCATATTTCTATTAATTGTTAAAAATAATTTATATATATATATATATATATATTAGTATTTACGTGAAAGTAACATATATGTTACTTATATGTTAACATATATGTTAATCCTATATAATAAAGATTAACATAAATCAAATTTAAGATTAATTTCCCGCCACTTTCATTAATTATCTCCTAAAAATAGTAAATCAGATTGTTTTGTTTTTTTTATTAATAACATCAAATGTTTTTATATTGGTAAACAATAAGGAATCAAAAAATCCGAATAAAATTCCTATTTTTCCAAACAATTTGGAAATCCGAATGTAAAATCGAATAAATCATGATTTTAAAAATCGTGATTTCCAAACAATTTAGAAATTCGAATTAATCTCCAAGGAAAATCATGATTTGTATATATCATGATTTTAGAAATCTGCTCAAAATTTTATTTGCATGAATCTGAATCATAATTCATTCAGCCTATTATTATATTATTAAATTGTTTGAAACCGCATGCTAAGATTTGTATATATCAGATTTCTAAAATCATAATTTGTATATATCATCTTTTCACCAATTAGAGTTTTTTTCTTCCTTATCGATTTGAAAAGGAAAACGAATTTTATATACCTTATCGGTTTTGATAATACAATGTTATAATCATTATCATTATTTATTTTAAAAGATAGTGTTTGTCATTTATTTGATTTCAAAAATGAAAAATTTCATAGTTTAGGTCTCTTTTTAATTATGCATTTACACAAATTAATTTAAAAACTCTAATAACGATTGACAACAAAATTTGTTATATATTGATTCAAACCAACTAATTAATAAAAGAGTCCATCAATCACGAAATTAAAAAATACACACAATCACGAAATTCAAACCAACTAGATAAACATTCATTTATATTGTCATGGCGATAAACAAGAGTGAGTGTCAATCTTAAAAATTTGATGATTTCAACTGCTATATTTCCAATGGTTTTTTTACCGTAGGAATTTCCGTTGGAATATGCAAATTCTGTTGGAATTTTTATTTCCACCCCGTTGAAAAATCCACCGTTGGAATCGTCAAAATCCAACGAAAATTCCAATGGAAAATTCATTCCAACGGAATATTTTTGTTGGAATTTCCGTTGGAATCCATTGAAAACTTCCAACGGAAATAATAGTATTGAAATATCCTTTGGAATTGTCGTTGAAATAATTTCTTTTAGAATAGTTTTCCATTGGAATTTATCATTTTATCATAGTGTGCCCAATAATCAAACTAATAATATTGTTTACAATTAGGTTTTTAATAACATATGATTTTTTCATACCCGAACATTTTATGAGCATTTTTCGCTCAAAACATTAATTACCTACTATAGATGGAAATAATATAAAATGATCTAAATAAAAAAAATAAATCATTTATTGAATAATTTTCATATAACTCGATTTTCGGTTTGTGTTTGTTTTAGTAAATTCTTGGTTTTCTTTAATTACGTTGATAGTGGTTTTGTAGGCAAAGATTATGTAAATAATTATATGTATCCGATTTTGGAACTCTGAATTATCAAGGATTCTTTTTTATTTTAACAGATTTATTAGAATCATTGATTTGGATTAGCATATATGTTACATACAAAAAAAATTATAGTAATATTTAAATTTACATGGCGTCAATTTTGGAATCTTATTTGTGAGGATTCTTTTTTATTTTATCATATTTATAAGAACTAACAATTACAAAATATAAAATTATATTAATATCTAAATATATTTATATTAATATTTAAATATATTTTTCATTGTAGCAGATTTTGAGAATGAACGATTTTATATGAGATATATATAAATCTTTTTCTTTTTCTTAGATATACACCAATCTCTACTTATATAGAAAGACATTCTATTTATTAGAATTAGTAGTAAGAAAAGTCAAAGGTAATTAAAGCATTCTATTTTCATCAAGTATTTTATTTAATTATTTTAGTTAATTGTTTTATCTCATAACACATTTTCAATACAATTTACCATGATTTTTCTATTGTGATTAAAAACCAAATATGTTTAAAATCTTATAAAATTATTATTATTTGTGGGCTGCCTGCCCCGTCCCGAATAGACGAACAGGGGAAGAGAAAAGGGACGATTCGATGCCATATTAAGACTGACCGAGCTACCTTTTGATTCGATCCATATTTTTATAAAGCACATATTATTTGTTAAAAAATTGTATATATATAATACACATCACAGTACCATGGTAGATGATTTAAATTTCAACCGACCAAAATGTCAATGATTTAAATTTGAATACACCTATGCGTTTGACCAAATGTCTGGATGATTTAAAATTGAGCCCATAAAAAATTATTTAAATTTGAACACACCGGAAATTTTATGTACTTGAAAGTAGTATTTAATGGTTGTTATATAAACTATTTTAATATATTTGCAATGAATAAAAGTTTGAATGAATAATTTGTAATGTTATTCATAATGTTTGTGACTTATGAGACACGAACACATAACTCCATACATATTTGTCAGATGGCGGCTTAATAATTTTTTAGACTTAACGTTGATTAAAACAGGTAGAAAATAAATAATAATATTATTACTTTTTAGACTTAAACGGACAAGACTGTGAAAATAACTCATTTAATATCTTTGTCCCGTGCATCCACGGGGTACGTACTAGTATATATAATAAGGTTGTTGGAAAATTTATTTTTGGAAACTCAAAAATAATGGAGTTGACTTTTGACTTTCTATTTATGGAGATTCATTACAAAACTTGGTTTTTTATTTTTTCACGCGTTTAATCTTACTTTCAGTTAAATCATGGCTTAATTCACAGGAATATCCAATCTCACGCGCGCATGGTACTCTGTTAAATCTTACAATTTCCGCCATTATATCATTGGGGCCACTCCATTAAAATCGGCAACTAATCCATTAAAATTGGTCAGGATTGTTTTTTATATGGTGAACATTTAACAATTCATAACTATACCTCACGTGTTTACATAATTACCGGGATTTGAAATTTAATTGGATTGCATAATGTGTTGGTGAATTGCAAAAATCAAGGGATTGAATATCTATCCGAATACAATCCATAATTATCTTTAATCATTTTTTGTTAATAAAAACTATATCTTTCCATTTAATTTTCGGTCAATACACGTGCAGAAAAAAAAGTTGTATAAAAGGATCACTACCACCATTATTTCTTCACATCATAAACCGAGTTCAGAGGAAAAAAATACAGAGATAAAAATAACATCACATCGATAATATAATGGTGTCACTCAGGGGTACACTCAACTCCGTTAATAGGAGAAACAAACTTTTTTTTGCGTTTGAGAGCAGTCCGAAATTGAAACGCATCACGAACGAGAGAGTTGGAACGCATTCCATATACTGTTTCATGATGCACATGTAATATTTACCTTTGTTATATTAGTTTTATATAATTTGAAAAATTATTTTAATTAATATTTAAAAATTTATATTGTAGGGTGCATTCATTAAATGCATAATACGTTCTCCATATATGGAAGCTTTTCGAAGTAAACTAAACGAAGGCAAGGTGTACGTAATACACAACTACAATGTTGAATTTAAATCAAAAGAACCGTATTTTATGAAGAAATCTTTGGTTATATCAATTTTATTATTCTTCATTTAATTTTATTATGTCTAGGGCAGCAATATTAATCTACAATTTCTTATTTGAAACTAATAAATTTCCATGACAGCAACAGAATCACATCGTCAAACTTTAACCACATGCAAATATGTAATTTTGTAGCAGTAAGTCTCAATTTCTACCCATAAATGTCAGTTAAATAAATAAATAATTAGACTATTCATAGGGAAAACGTGAACAAGTTTGCTTTTAAATATCTATACATCTATACAGATATTTGTTGTGCTGGAAAGATAAATACATAATATAATAGATTATTGTATATCTAATAGATTAAAACATGTGTCAAAATGAACGTATATATATTATGATGATTTTAATATAGGCTAACATGCGTGTCAAATATATATAATAGATTAAAACATGTGTCAAATATATGCATTATGTACAACCAAGCTCAATTTTTTTTTTTTTTAATATCCATTTCATAAATCACAAATTTCAAAGTCTGTAGTCATGATAACAATAGTACCTTGCTTGTGTTAGTAATGACACTCCACTGTGTTGTTTCTGCTTCGATTCAGATTTGCCCTGTAATACAACATTTGAAACAGGTTAATAAACTTTAAAATAAATATATCTGAAACATAATATGGTTATTAGAAGTACATAATAAACTGAACACTTTTGGTTGTATAACTATTGTTGTATATATGTATTTGAAGTCTTTTGAATGGTAGTTGTTAATACAACATTCTCGCAATCATGTTATTTCATCACATGCAAACAAAAAAATGATTAGATTACAGTGAATCTCCAATTTTTTTTCCCAAAAGTTTACCAAATATTAGAATTCTGAACAAAAAACGTTAAAAAAAAAAGAGAAAAACATCCTATCTTTTTATGACGATTGCGCTCTATTGACCTTGAATGTCAATTTATTGAATCCAGACTGAGAACCCAAAAAAACTGCAAAATGGAACATGCATACAATTCGTTTAAAAAAAACAAAAAAAAAAAACAGTTAAAACTGGAAAATCATTCATGATATTCTCATTTGAAATCGGCCTATTGACTTTCAGAAAAAAAAAAAATATATTCCAAACAAAACGAATATCTGTACAAATTGGTTCCTCATAAAGGAAGGATTTTGTTGACGAATCCTAAAAAACCCGTTAAATCGAACATAAGAAAACCATAAATTGAACAAAAAAACCCTAAAATTCGACAATTAAAATTTCAAAAAATAACTATTGATTCTGTTTACGAATCACAATAACCGTTAAGAATTCATTAAAGAACAATCAAAAATTGAAAAATTCAATAGAAGATTTTCAGTTTCATTCGAACACATTAAAAAATATATATGAAGAACAAATCTAATCTAAGATCGAAAAAAAAACATATATTCGAACAAAGTTTGTACACCAAATCTACAAATCAAACCTAAGATAGAAAATAAATTTTTGATTCAACACAAAAAAACATAAAATTCCGTCCGAATCGATTGAAAGAAGAAGGAAAAAAAAAAACGCATCGCTGCGGCGAAATTAGGAGAGAAATGCCGTCCCTAGATGCCCGAATTTTTCGCTATTTATACTCCCCAGAAATCAATCCCAGCCGTTCCTTTTCTTTGGCTTTGTTTTAATCGTCCGATTTGTTTTTAACCCCAATCGGATGTTCCGGTATTTATGTACTAAAAGTATGAGTTTGTTGGACTTAGTGTTCAATAATTGAATGGGCCAAAATTTTAAGCCCGATAGAAAACAAATATTGTAATATAATACAAGCCCCTGTTGCCACATTAATAAATACTAAGCCCATTTAAATGGTATTCATTTATACATTATCGTAAATATTTTTTTATTTAATTTATTTTGTTATACATTATAAATTGATTTTATATATTAATGTGTTTGATAATTATATAAATTTAAAATGTGTAATATTATGGACCAAATGTGCGATTTTTATATCAATTCCAATTTTATTCCATTGATTTTTGTTTTACTATACTTTTTTTTTAAAAAAATTGATTATAATTAATTATGCTAAATGTTGTTGTTGGACTTACATATATAGGTATTGTGAATCTCGATTTTCGCTCTGGATCAACTGTTAGTGAAAGACAAATGACAATTTTTTCAATAAGTTCATCTAATGCTTCAAATCATATGCCCTTTAGAGATATTACAAATGGTTTTTCATTTATATCTTAGTTTATATATCTCACCTTCAATTTTATGATATTTTATTGTATACTTAAATAATTTTTTTTTTTTGTATTATTATAAATAAATAGGTCAGCGGCAACATCGTGTAGAAAACTCAGAAAATTCCAATGTTGTTGCAATGGGGAGCCTGGCGATAGACATCTTGAATGACGACGAGAATGAAAATACAACTCTTACTGCATCAAATGAGTTTTTTTCGTCGACCTGCTACACAAAATGCACTACACAAAGTGCAAGTGTTGTTATTGATCTAACTCAGGATGATCTCATGCAACCCATTGTTCAGAAAAAAAAGCGGGGTCGTCCTAGAAAAATTTGTGGGTCTACTTAAAAAATATCTGGTTTGTTCCATTTAAAGTTTCAATATTGTTCATATATTTTAGTCATTCACGTATTATAAATTAAGTAGACTACTTTAACATTTTTTTATTAGAGTTCGGGCACATGGGAGATACAATTGTCTGTCGTAAACATGAAAATACAACTCTTAATACGCCAATCATGTTTCTATCGTCGAGGCACTCCATAACAAGTCATACAGAAAATGTTAAGTTCAGTTATTGATCTAATGCAGGATGATCCCATTCACCCCCATTGTTGAAAAAAGAAAGCGGGTCGTCCTAGAAAAGTTCGAGTGTCTATTTCAGGAATTGTTGGTTTGTTCCATTTAAAGTATCAATAGTAGTCAAATAATTTTATCCATTCACAAATCAAATCTGAAAATATTTTACTTTAAATTCTATTTTTAGAATACTGGGACATGGGAGACCGGAAGAGGTTTGGACAAGATGTTGGCACTATTTGTCGGACAACGTTTTGTATAGACAACGTCGACTATTCAACAATGATGGTAATATTTATTTTTAATAAATATCTCCAGTTAGTTTTATATTGGTGTGTTGATTATGTATTATTTTGTTTTTAGGTTTGTTGCTTACTGACGAACAAATTAAAAATCTTGCTCTTGCTGAGATTGAATATTTATTGAAACGTCGTGGAGCAAGTATGTGTGATTATTCAACTATGCCCTTTCCTGTTAGTGACATTATGCATTCAAGTTCAAATCGTCTGATTATGGATGAGTTAAATTACGATCGAAGGGCTCTTGCTGCTGAACACGAAATGCTTCTTAAGAAAATGACCGATGAACAGAAAGGGGTTTATTCAACCATTATGTCGTCTGTTGATTCTGGTCGAGGCGGTATTTTTTTTTGTATACGGATATGGTGGAACGGGAAAAACTTATTTGTGGAGAACGTTATATGTTGGTATTAGATGCAAAGGTGGCATAGTGTTGTGCATAGCATCGAGTGGGATAGCATCGCTTTTGTTGCCGGGTGGACGAACGACTCATTCTAAGTTTGGAATACCATTGAATCCCCACCAGGAATCCTCTTGCAATATCAATGAGGAAAGTTGTCTCGCAGAATTGATAATATGTGCTTCTTTGATAATTTGGGATGAGGCAAATCATTTGGTGGCAAATTGGTTGTGTTTGGTGGAGATTTCCGACAAATTCTTCCTGTTATACCGAAGGGTAACCGTCAGGACATAGTGAATGCTGCAATTAATTCTTCGGATATCTGGAAGAGTTGTACTGTGCTCCATCTTACAAAAACATGCATCTTCAAACCCTCACGAATTCAGAAGAACGTGAAGAGGTTACTCAGTTCGCAGAATGGATAGCGAGTATTGGAGATGGAATCATGTGAGGATCTAATGATGGTTGTGCAATGATAGACATACATGAGGATATAATTCTTGTGTCCTCGGATGATCCGATTTCCCAAATTGTGGAGAGCATGTATCTAATGTTTAAGCAGACAACCGATGATCCCCAGTTATTTAAAGGACAAGGCAATATTAGCTCATACGCTAGATGTTGCTGAGTCTATCAATGAGTACATGACATCGTTGAATTTATCTGACGGTCAGAAGTACTTAAGTTCTGATAGTACTTGCAAGTCAGACTCTAATAAAGATTTTCTGTCTGATATCCACACGCCTGAATTCTTAAATAGTATCAGATGTTTCGGAATTCCAAATCATCAGTTGCATTTGAAGATTGGAACTCCCGTCATGTTGTTGCGTAACATGGATCATTCTATGGGTCTATGCATTGGGACGCAGTTGGTTGTTACAAAACTCTCAACTCATGTTATCGAGTGTAAGATACTAACTGGGGATCACGCAAGCGAGAAGATGTTGCTTTCTAGAATGGCTATTACTCCTTCAGATGTCCTAATTCCTTTCAAGTTCCAGAGGCGTCAGTTTCCTATTATGGTATCGTACGCCATGACTATCAACAAGATTCAGGGACAATCGTTGTCGCATATTAGTTTATTTCTTAAGAAGCATGTATTCAGCCATGGACAGTTATACGTTGATGTATCCCGAGTCACCAACCGAAGTGGTTTGAAAATTTTAGTTTGTGGTGACGATGACTCGCCCCCCAAATCAAACCAAAAACGTTGTGTACAAAGAAGTTTTCAATAATTTGTGAATTTTGTAGTTTGCGCCCAACGTGTTTACTTTTCTTACAAATATAACAAGTTAATTAAATATAATATTAAATCTTAAAATTATGTTTAGAAAAATACCCTCCCGTGCATCGCACAGGTAATTACTAGTAATATATAAATTAAACCTACAAATAAATGATTTCAAAATACTAAAATATGTTTACAAAATTATGACATATAATATTGTTATGATTCTATAAAAGAAGCTCATGCAATGTATTATGTAAATAATAGAGGTTAAAAAATAGATTACCCACAAATTGTTTTGTTGATAATATAGAATGTCCACCCATAATACTGTGAATTCTATTGTTTTGTGATTTTTAATATTAAAAAATAAAGACTATCGTCCACTCTAATTAGTTAAAACAAAAGTATTAAAAAACGAATGAAAAATCTATCCAATATGCATAAGTTGTTGCAAAATGCTCCTATTTCTAGTGTTTTCATTTTTAGCTTATTAGCTCAATTAGCTAAAGCAAAAAGCCATTTAACCAAACACTAATTTTAGCTGGTTTGACCAAATAAAAAAACTAAACTCCCTAAAAAGCTATTTTTTGTTGTAATACAGATTGTCAATATAGAAGATCGATGTGTAAGATAGATAGACAAAGAGAGAGAAAGTAGTAGAAGAATAAGAGAGAAGAGATACGCAGTTAAAACCATCATCTTATTCATTCACTTGAGCCCTATATATATAAGGGAATACAGTGTACATGACTAAAGACCTAATGGGCTCCTGGCCCATACCTACAAATCCTATATTTATGTAATGTCCACAAATTAATATTTACAACACTCCCCCTTGGACATTACCGCATCATTTCTATGCCTCGTTAAAAACCTTGCTGCAAAACCCTGTAGGAAAAAGCAGTCGAGGAAAAGAGTACATAACATATGCAAATTTATGTGTTACACATGCTGCCTCGTTAAAAACCTCACTAAGTAAAACCCAATGGGAAAAAAACTTAGTCAAGGGAAAAAGAGTACAGCACCGGCCAACAGGACCTAACTTTTAGGATTATAATTAACCTTCCGGGCTAGATCTTCGAGATTTATTTATCGCTCCCCCTGAAGGGAAAACCTTTTTAGTTACATTCATAATTGTATGTTGCTCCCCCTCAAGGTAAGAGTTTCTAACATAAAATCGTCATTTGTTGCTCTTCCGGAGTTGATATAGATTCAAAAATATCATCAAATGTATTTATATAATTTATTTGTGTAACACAAACTAAGTTATCTTCAGGATAAATATGGGAAAATTTCAGTAACCAGTGGTAAAGAGTTAATACCATTTGAGAGGTATATAACCAATTGAGGACCCATAATTCGGGGATCAATTATACAATTTTGATGTCCGTATCCACCAATATCATATATCAAGTCCAAAGATAACTCAGCATACATGAAACATAATGGGATATTTTCAATTTTTATCACGATATCTCTCTAAGGAGAGATTTAGTAAATCTTGCTAGCAAATTAATCACAAATGCAGTATCATGCCTGATGTAGTTTGCGAGATAAAAGTTCAGCACAATTGCGCTTAATATGTCAACTTTATGTCGTTTGTGGACTTCAAGTCCATTGGAACTCCATGTCCTATATTATCCTCATTTGTTTCTTTGGATCTTTGTCAAATTCTAAATATTTGATACTCATTAATGTTACAATTTTACATCTCTAAAAGAGATTCAAGTAGATTGGTTGGGTCAAAAATATTCCTTCTAAGACATGCTCGATCTACAAGTCGAGATAATACTCTTTGGTATTTAACCAAAAGTTTCATTCTTACTCCGTCTATAAGCATGAGCTAACTTATTTAATCTTTTACATAGTGTTCACCACATAATCTATTTGACCGAGATTATCATTATACACAAGGTTCTACCTTGAATACTTCTTCAGGAAGAATTTAGTTGGTTGTACCACATCTTACCAACACTTTAAATAATTAAACTATTTTTTATTTCATTATCTTTCATCTCGGGTACTCAAGTCCATCCAGGACTTTCACATATGACTCAATAGTCATGGTAATATTGCTGCCATAATAATATTAACTTGCGGAATCATTGATAATGAGAGAACTTATCTAAATAAATATTTGGGTCTCTGCATAAACCCATGAGTATAATCTCGTTGTATTTACATCACACCACCACATCACATGTTTCATATAAATATTCATTATCCTTCTGGGACATGTTATCCTTCTGGGATATATCTTGTAGCGAGTGAAAGCTCTGCCTCAATTTTCCTTTCTATCTCAATCAACCTAAGCACTTCTAGCACTTTCATTATTTTGATCCGGATCATTATTTGAGATAGTAAAGAAATCACATGAGCAAGTATGTTGTCGACAACTATGATATTCAACTTATATTTTTCTCTCAACCATATATGCAACTTCTTATTTATTAGCCATACTTATAATCATTTCCCATAATATCAATTTTGGTTGTTCCGCATTTCCAGTACTATATGATTTGATGCACGTGCAAGATGTACTGGATCAACTCTTCTGGAGTTTCTAATATGGAGTGTTAATTCTTGGATATACATTTTCCGCGGACTTTCATACATCATATTAATTATATCACCTTATGCTTCAAGCATTAAGGAGTCAATCATTCCCTAGGGAATTTTACTTACTTTGTGGTACATCTATATATTTACAAATTAGTCACTCCATTATTGCTATAGATTTCCTTTGGCAGAAATATAATATGAACTTCAAGTTCAATTTTTATTGCGTGGTCTAAAATAATGAAAACATTAATATTTCGCATATTTCACGACATTAATAAACTTATGCTCATATCTCCCCCTAATGTCGTGAAAGCATCTTCATATATTATGCAAAACACGTACCAAATAATAAAGTGATCCCCTATAATAGCCTCTAGGTATTAAAAATTCGACGGACTATAAAAATCATAGCATACCTAGTTTGTAACATAGGCCCATAAATGTACGAATTGGTGGTGATATAAAATTCATAAATTGCAGATGGAAATGTTGGATTCTCCACGCATTTTAGGGAGAAATTATCATAAAAATTGCCCAATATGATCAAATTGCTCATGCTAGTTATCAAATATATAGGTTGGGCATCGAAGTATAATAATTCATTTATAAGTGAACACTATATGCTTCAGGCACTACAAATAAACTTTGATTGTGAGCCTTTTATTATAGCTATCAACTATATTATGTGCTTCAGGCACCACATATAAATTTAATATTGTAGCTATCAACAATATAAGTCACTAGTATGCATTTTATCAAATGTAGAAGCAAATATAAATAATTTCAGAATATTTGTGTATAGATTCAATCTATGTAACATTCTGGTTACATAACATCATTAAGATCTAAAATCAAAAGATCATGAATTTATCCAGAAATCAACGAGATTATTTACTAGATCAATCTTTCAAAGATACTCGCTAGATAATTCTTATTCAATTATGATACTGGTCAACAGGACCAATCCTTCAGGGATAACCAAGTTTAGGACTATATTTAAATTCACTAGTGATGCTTTTAATTATATAATCCTTTAGGAAAACTCATATATATATAAGAATAAAATTGAACATGATATTTGCTCCTGCAATATATGACAAGAGTAAAAAATAACTATACAAGTTGCATACCATTCATTTGGTTCATTACTCAATTAGGGTAAAGTTCAAGATATTCAAATTGATTTAGGCTCAATAAATTTGGATCACATCCACACTCAATGCATAAAACAACGAAACAGATATGAAACTATCATTTCCAAACTAAATTCACGACGTAATTGCATATTTCGATAGTTTCACCATATATATTCAAGCAACATACACAGTTCGCATGTTAAAATTAATCAACATATGCTTCATGCGGAATCAGATTCATGGACAAAATAATAAAATATGTGGGCATTGTTTATTTTATAACTCTTCAAGAGTATAACAATTGAAGTATGAGAGATTTCGTTACATAAAATATATAATATTTTTTTCCCATTCACCATCGAAAATAATCCTTACCCATAGGATAATGACCATATAATATTTCAATAATGACCAAATTTCATATACATATATACATCTCATCCAAGATCATGTACAAATTTATTTTCAACTCTATATGCTCAATAGATAATAGATTTTAAAACTCAAATAACCTAATATGTCATCGTTCAGAGTTTTATATAAATACTGAATCCAGAAATTTATATGAACACTTTGATAGTGAACAATGATTAAGACTTCAAAAGTACATCCAAGGTAATTGTGCAATTATGTTGAAGAGAAAGAACAAAAACTACATAAAACATAATTTGGGTGAAAGCTCACGCATCAATTTGACATATAATATCTTTTCCAACAATCTCATAATGATGATATAGTAGAACATAGCATATAAATAATATTCCAATATAAATAATCTGTCAAATTTGGATTTTGATATACAATAAATCCTAATGACATTTAAAGAGAAAAATAGTGCAACATGAATCAGTATGTATGATCTAGATAATTTATATTATTTGTTTGTATTAGTTGCAAGTGTGGCTGGATGATGAGTTGAGCATTCTAAAAACAATTTGTGGATTAAAATTTATTAAAGGCATCTGTTATCATGCAATAGTGCATCCATTTCAGGAAACCTCAAAAACAGAAACATACAAACAAAAGGAACAACATCAAATGCGTAAATATATCTATAGCCAATTATTCTAGGTCATCTCAAATCAATATCATCTACAGAAAAATCTATTCAAGTCCTCCGCACAACACATTTCACATGCATCGGAGCATCAGTACATTAATCCAGAAAGTCGTAATAGGAAATACAAGCACATTTTTTCTCAACATTTCCATGCTCATTCACATACAATATGCTCAACAATTTGAGGATTAAACATCTAGCCGTATTCTGACAAGGTTTGTAATTAAATTATATAGCCAATATCTGAAAAAATTTCAGACTTATAAACAAGAAAACCAATATATCAATCTTAAACGCATAGAATCTATAAGACCTTAATGGATTTAATGAAATCCGTCCAGATTAATTCCAAGGAATAGAACACGTCGGTTCATATATAATAATACAACTACCTTATAGAAGTTAAGGAGCAAATAAAGATGACAGTAACCAGTGAACTCCCAAGTTGTGCAATCTATATCATTCGAATCAATAATACCAAATTGATACAAAAATCATCAATTTACTCTTTTGGAGATAAATAAATGTAATAAAAATTGATGAAACTAATAGATCGATATTGAATAGATCTTGAATGTTACCTTGACAGAAAAGACAAGATTCTTTTCTAGGGTATACATCTATTTTTGATTGTTATCTTGATTGCTCGTTCGACTTGATGTCGCTGTCGGGTAAGCTTAGATGGTAGAGTACTCGTGCTGATAACGTGTTGTAATACAGATTGTCAATATAGAAGATCGATGTGTAAGATAGATAGACAAAGAGAGAGAAAGTAGTAGAAGAATAAGAGAGAAGAGATACGCCGTTAAAACCATCATCTTATTCATTCACTTGAGCCCTATATATAAGGGAATACAGTGTACATGACTAAAGACCTAATGGGCTCCTGGCCCATACCTACAAATCCTATATTTATGTAATGTCCACAAATTAATATTTACAATTTTTTCTCAAAAAGCTATTAAACAAACAAGGCCATTATCTACTTGTCAAAAAATAAAATTTTAATATGAATAAATAAAATTAATTAAATAATTCAACAATTTAAAAATAATAATAGTAATTCTCTCTCTTCTCCTCATTGGCTAACTAGAGTGTGGAGTAGAATGTGAATGAACCACATTCTTCCCTACATTGTAGAATTAGTTATGTCCATGTCATCACAACATTGGTAATCACATTATACATTGGTGGTGGAAAATTATGATATTAATAAATGTGTTGATGTGGAATGTAATTTACCACTACAACATTGAGCATTGGAGATGCTCTAAATTATATTCTTGATTATCCTAACAAATTTGCATTAAATCCGAAAACCAAATTTAACCACGTTTAAAATAATAAAAAACAAAAGAATCAGCCTAATTTATATAATCCATTATCGTAACTAATTTTCTATATTTTTTGTGGAGATAACATGTAGAAAAACTCTCTATATAAAAAGGTACACACTAAGATCATTTTTTCTTCACCTCCCCAACACGCGCATTAGGAAAACAAAAATTACAAAATACAAAAAATATTTTATGGCACCATTTTGGGGTACACCGCCGAGAGTCGATCCAACAAACCGTTTTTGAGGTTGAGAGTAGTCCTACTGCTTGAAACACATCATGATGTAGAGCGTCAAAATTTTTTCATATCCTGTTTCATGATGAAGGGATAATTATTTCCAATTGTTTTATCATCATTAACATTATTACA
Source organism: Striga hermonthica (assembly GCA_902706635.1). Classification (NCBI taxonomy): domain Eukaryota; kingdom Viridiplantae; phylum Streptophyta; class Magnoliopsida; order Lamiales; family Orobanchaceae; genus Striga; species Striga hermonthica. The sequence goes on from CACSLK010027840.1 coordinate 8,518,983, forward strand.
TGAATATCTAATATAAAATTTCAACTGATTTTTTTATTCTTTTTGGTATTATTTATTATTTTAAATATGTAGGGTTCATACATGAAAGGAATAATACGTTCGCAGCATATGAGCATATTTCAGATCGCCTTAAACAAGGCGAGGTTTATTTACTTCGCAACTACAATGTTGAATATAATAGTGAGAGGAAGAATATAATAACCCATCGTTGGAAGATTGTCCTTCATGGAATGACAGATTTGATCAAATACAATGGGAATTTTTCTGAAAACTAGCAAGGATCGAGATTTGGTTACCGCCTGGATTTCTTAGGTTTTTATTATATATAATTTGATGATTTGGTAAGAAATTTATACCGTGTCTTTTTTATTGCGAATTGGATGTTTATTATATTTTAACATTAATAAAATTTTTATTAGTTCATTTATTCTTCGATTTTGTACTTACATATGGTTCTTTTATTTTTTGTTTGTTTTATTTGTTCTACATGATTTATTTTCATTGCCGGCAATTTTTAATAATTTGCAATAACAATTTTCGGATGCGCTCATATTATCACTACCAATTGAAATGAACATATTGAATTTATTTTATCAACTTTTTTATTCGATAAAATCATGTCATATGTAAACAATAATATTTGCGTTTTAAATTGTATACATAGATATCTAAAAAAAAAAATTGTTTATATAAGTACTTTTTTGGGTGCCAAAGCCTTGGGCTTGGGCCGGCCTTGCCTCTCTTTGAAAATGCGAAACGACCGAGAAGCAATTTTTTTTGACGTTCTCAAAAGCTTCTTCCAGTTTGCAGGGAGTATTATATAGTGTGATAGAATCCGATTTCTCACTTGAATGAGGACCCATCATTTCTTTTCTTCCCCACAGTAACTTAGTGAAATGCTTGAAAAGACAAAATATAAAAGAGCGTCTTCGAACCTCAATGAACTCATGACAACAACCACTAGGGCTTAGTTCCCAGGTCATTGGTCATAGGTCTTTTAACTGAAATAATGTAAAAATAACAAATTATATTTTGAAAGTAGGAATCGTCGGAGTTACCTCTAAATCTTTTTAGATATAATTGCATGTTTTAAAATAATATTACATAATTATAATTTAATTTACAAAAATATATAAACAAATTGTGTATCCCCTTATAAATTAATAACAATAAGATTTTTTCGGATATATACTAGAGACGTTGATTAAATCCCTTTTGTTAAATATTTAGATAAATTTTGTAACAAATCACCATTTACAAATTCCTAATAAAAATGGCATGAAAGAATATGTTGTAACATAATTGGCAAGCTAAAGCACGATTACCAGATGACGTGTTTGTGTAAAATTCCTAACTAGATAATTGGCAAGCTAAAGTACAATTCCTAATAAATCCATTTTCTCTGTAGACATACGATTTAGTTATTACTAGATGGCGTGTTTGTGTAAAAATCTGATTCCTATCATAAACATGTTCCCATATTATCTTAGTATTTCCAAAGTTTCCTATAAAAAAAATTGTCTATTACTACTATAAATAACCTAACAAACAAATACTCGCCTATTGTTATCTCACATCGTTAGAAAAAATGACACGTTTAAGAAAAAAAAATTGTAATGGAGCAATCAGGCTTTGATAAGACAACTCAATATTAATATGAGTTTCAATCTCAAGCTTAGAGCAATTCGTATTTTCAATAGATCTTTCCATGCATCGTATCCAAGCAATTGGGAAATTGTGTTTCACGATATGGAGGTTAGTGCATTGCATTCAAATTGTATTTTTGATTATGGTTTTTTTTTTTTTTTTT
>CACSLK010027840.1:8559023-8569824 GCA_902706635.1 Striga hermonthica
GCCATTTGCATTGGACGATGAGGAGAAGTACTTATCTCTTTCTCTTAAAAAAGATGGTTCTGCCAGTACATGAAACATTGATTTTCATAAAACCACGTTTATCTTGCTTTCCCAAATTATCTTTATGCCTGTTAGCAATAATGGCACTGGGTTTAATAAAATTTTTCAAGTGCAGGTATCGAGGTTGCGAGCCTTTGGTTCTCTCCTGCCCGAGTTGCTCCGGAACTTTCGAGTGCTCGCCCATATTTAGCTCAGTCTATGCGTTGATGAATACAAAGCCAACAGACAAGCAACCAGCCAATAATTTTTGGCACAATTTGCGCTGTCCAAATTGTCCAGCTGAAATAGACGGCGGGAGAATATCTCCTGCTATTATTGCAAACCAGGTAACTTCATTTCGGCTTTTGTGAATAGGAATGGGTCTTGTTTAAACAGACCTCATCTATGCTTATCTTTTATGAAAAAAATATAACTTTATGGCAATTTATTAAAATGAATTGTCTTTTAGTAATTTATATCATCTAACATGCTACACATTGAGTTTGTATCTCTGATCAGAAGCCCTAGCCAAGCCTTGACCGGTTGCCTGGTCCGGCCCGATACTGACTCCTATATTTATGACAGATTCGATGCATTTGTTTTCAGTTGACTGTAAATAATGTTATAAAATTTGTCCCACACGTAGAAGTTCGTACATACTTCCAACATTTCATTCAACTATTGCCTATTTTTCTATCAGGTAAAAAGACAATCCGAAGGATTCATGGCAACATACTACGAGGGATTGATGATGGTATTTCACTTGCATGAAACTAATCACGTTTCCACAACCAAATTTGACACGCACGCCTCAGTCTGTTTTTTATTTATTTATTTATTTATTTATTTATTTTTTTAACAGTGTGACGACGAAACATGCAATTACACTACACGTAGCGTGAATCTTCGCGTGATTGGTGATTCTACTAAAGGAACCACATGTCCCAACTACCCACGTTGTAATGGACACCTCAAATTACAGGTTTGTACCGTAAAACCATCCTTTTTGCAACATCAGAGTAACATTATCCGATGAACTGTAGTTACTGATTTTTATTTCCTATTTTGTTTTCATTCACTACTCCAATTAGTACACGGAAGCAGATCTGTACATGCAGCTATCGTATTTCTGCTACACTCTAGACACCTTGCGCTGCATTGAGAAGGTTACATACATATTATTTTACTTGCATTTCGACTTAGGTGAAAAATAGGGCCACTTAAAATTTTTTACTGAAAATTCAGGTTGAGGGTGATAAAAGGTTGCCCCTGGAAAAGGAGCTAGCTAAAATCAGGCCACTGGTCGAACTAGCAGCATCAACAATACAGAAAATTCGCGACAGAAGTGCTTATGGGTGGGTTCAGCTGAAAGACTTGATTGTGTTTGTTAGTTTAACTTTGAGATCAATTTGAGAGCACTGTTCTCAGATTGTATAGTAAACACATATCAATAATGTACATTTTTTAAATACTTGTATATAACTTTAATTCAATTATTTCGTGACAAAATTAAACATATAACTTGGAAATATTATTTTTGGAACTTCTACGCCATTTACAGACCATTCACATGTTCATGTTTGAATATAAAATAAATGAATTAGAAAAAAAAAAAGCACACTCTAATCCAATGCATAGTTAGAACATTTATTCTTCCTTAATGAGGGAATAGAAGGAATTTCAAAATGCTTATCTATTAATTAGGGGAAGAGGATTTTTAAACAAATGATAATTAGCATGGATGGAGGATCTTTCCATGAAATGAAAACACCTAGAAGTAAAGATGCAATCAACCCAAGAGCGCTTGGATGAGATGGTTTGAGTTTATTCCATCTTAACCAGTGGTCTCGAGTTCGAGCCCTGGGAATGCAGCAATGTTAAAACTCTTGAGGGAGAGCTTTGCCGCCCTTGTGGTCCTACCCGGCTCGATTCCGGATTAGTCGGTTCTCCTGTGGATCCGGAAACTGGAAGGTCCCTGTACCAAAAAAAAAAAGATGCAATCACACCTACAAGAACGAAATAATAGGAAAACTATTACACTTCCTGTCTATAATCTAATCTATAATCTATCTTTTATATGAGTCATTTCTTCAAAATTTTGAAATGTCCATATTACCCTCTAGAGATTTACCTTTTAAGAACATAAATGTAATATTATAACTTTGGAAAAATTCTCTCTCTATTTTGGAGATGGTCTCGTTCCTTTGATAGGAGATGACCCCCTTCCTTCCGTAGGAGTTTGGTTCTTGATCTGTTGATGTTGTAGCTCCGTTTAATTCTTGTTTCCCTCCGCTGTGTCCCTCGTCTTATCCCTATTCTTAGTTCTTTTCTCTTTATCTCTTGTTGCATTTCTAGGTTTTTTTTTCTTTTCTTTTTCTAATTTAGGGTTTCCTTTTTCATTTTTATCTCTGCAGGCATTTTGGCTACCCCCACTTCTCAGCTGCTTAAGTTCTGATTCTCTCATATAGAGCAAGAGGTAATTGCCAAGTTCAGTAGGTTTGATCTTTCGAACAAAGAAAAATCAGGTGTTTCGCTGGCTGAGACATACATAGAACTGGGTGTTTTGGAATGTGAGAGAAGTCTAATTGGAAAAATAGCAGGGGAAAAGAAAATTAGCTTGGGAGGACTGAAAACTACTATGAGTTTCATTTGGAGAACATCGAAGCCCTTCTCCATCAGAATATTAGGGGAAAACCTATTTCAATTTCTTTTCCAAGCTGAGGAAGACAAGGTGAAGGTGCTAAAAGACAAAGCTTGGTCCTTTGATGGACAATATCTGCTACTCAAGGAATGGCAGAAGAATCAGATCGAATTTACCGTTGAGGAGCTTAAGGTTGAACTGTGGGTCCAGATCCATCACCTACCTCTACATTGGATCTCTGAAGAGACTGGTCTCAAGGTTGGAAAGCTTTTCGGAAAAGTTAATGCTGTTGTGATTCCGGGACTGGGCAGTCTCCATGGTAGAATTGTGAGAATACTAACAGAGGTGAATCTCATGGAGCCGAGCATTGGGTAGAATTCAGGTATGAAAACCTGTTAACCTTCTGTTTCTACTGTGGCTTTATTGGTCATAATGATAGGCAATGTGAGATTAAGAGAGGAGATCTGAATAGGAATGTGTTTAGGACCGGGCAATTTAGGGAATGGCTTAGAAGCTCTTATGGAGGATTCCCTGACCCTAAAGAGAGAAAATCTTCTAGCCCTCCCATTACCCCTGCCAAATCTAATTCTGTGTCTAGTACTGCTAAAACCACTGAGGTGGTTGGGTCAAACCCTTGTGAGAAGGAGAAATCCCTGTTAGCTCCTCCTCTAAACCTAACACTCCTATTGTGGTAGGGGGTAAGGATAAAGGCAAGAGTTCTGAAGTTTTTCTTAATGAGTCAGTTAAAGCTAACTGATGAAGACGAGATTGCGCTCGCTTTCTTGGATCGGCACGAGCGGTTGGCGTCATTAGTTTAAGTTATTTATGCTTATTTGCCACTATTCGCATCATTTTCTTATCTTTTATTTTTATTCTTCTAGAAGGTAGGATTTTTAATTATTAGTAGACTTTATCTATTATCATGAGATTAGGAGGATAAGGACTCTCATAATGAGAAGGACTCTTCTCTATTTATCTGTACTCATGAAATCGTTCTCGGCAGTGAAAAAATATTACAACTTCAGTTCGTAAGAATTATATCTTGTTCCTTTGTGCTTCTTGCTGCGTCAGTTGGTATCAGTGACCAGCCACGATCCGCGATGCCTCCGAAGCGGAATAACAACGTCGATGAGCATCGGGATGCCGCGATCGAAGCCCTCTTTTGTTGTTGTGAAGCATCCGACCGACTCACGGAGACGTTAACCGCGAGGGTCGAGGAGTTGACGGTGGCCGTCAATACCGGCAGAAATGGCAACCACATGAACCGGGACCGCGGCGGACGGCCCGGGGAACAACACGGTGGTCGGGGCCGTGGAGGACGAGCAGGACCTCGCGGACGATCGCCGATTTCTTGGGACGGTGATGGTGAGGAGGAGGACGACACCGTCTCCGATTTGAACCCCTTTTGACATCCAGACGTGGGCGACGAAGTTCCGGCGGCAGCCGCGCGTTGGAAGTCCTCGTTCAGGGTTGATATCCCCGAATTCACAGGCGGACTGGAAGCGTCTGAATTCTTGGATTGGATGGCCACTGTCGAATCCGCTCTCGACTTTAAGGAGGTTCCGGAATACTCTCGCGTTGATCTCGTCGCGACTCGTTTAAGGGACCGGGCTGCCGCGTGGTGGAGCCAACTCAAGGCGTCGCGACGTAGGCTGGGAAAATCCAAGATCACTTCTTGGAATAAATTTCGCAAACACTTGGAACGTGAGTTTCTTCCATTTAATTACATGCGCTCACTGTTTATGCAATTTCAAAATTTACGGCAGGGACAAGGTTCCATTAATGATTATACAGACAAATTCTATCGACTTCTCACGCGATTGGATGTGCGGGAGACGACCGACCAGCTGATTTCACGTTACATTGGCAGTCTTCGGTTGGCGATACAGGATACTCTCATACTATTTTCTCCGGATTCCGTGTCCGACGCCCATCAACGGGCCCTCGTTATCGAACAACAGCTGGCCCGTCGTGCATCTGCAGCTTTCTTTCCGTCGCGTGTGGGTTCGCAGGGGGCAGCATCCGCAACAGGCAGATCACCCGTGGCCGGGGGCAGTACGTCTTCAGCGGTTATTCCGGCGACTCGTGGGGCAGCACAACCACCGGGAGGTTTTACTCTGTCGACGGCAACGGCGGGAACTTCCCAGCAGCAGCTACCTCCCGCGGCCTCTCGCCCAGCAAGCGGTCTTCGGTGTTTTTCTTGTGGAGAAATTGGGCACCGCCAATCGGCATGTCCGAAGTTCAGCGGCGGTCGTACGCTTATGGCGGATGAGGTGTTTGATATGACAGAGGGAGAATTGTATGAGTCGGGGCCTATTTTTGACAAGGAACCGCTTATGGGCGAGGAACATTGGTGTGGGGACGTTGGCCCGACACTTGTTTTACGGCGTTCGTGTTTGGCTCCACGAGTTGGCCCTGCCGAGTCGGTGCAACGACATCATATTTTTGAGTGCACATGTATCATTGGAGGTAAGGTGTGTCGTTTCATTATTGATTCGGGTTCCTGTGAGAATGTGATCGCTCAAGAGGCCGTGGATAAATTGTGTTTGACGACCGAGCCTCATCCGCAGCCGTATACTTTAGCCTGGATTCAGCGAGGGAATGCAATCACCGTGGATCGTCGTGTGTTGGTCTCTTTTTCCATCAGACCTCGGTACCGTGACTCGGCTTGGTGTGATGTCGTACCAATGGATGCTTTCCACCTTTTGTTGGGTCGTCCTTGGCAGTTCGATCATTCAGCGACTCATGATGGTCGACTTAACACATACAGTTTCTTGTTTGAGGGTGTTAAAATTGTCCTCCATCCGGCTCCCATTCGGTCCTTACCAGCGCCTGATCCTTCGCCAGTTTTATTTCTTTCTCAGTCCGCGTTCGACGAAGAGATGCGCTAGGCACCTTTTGTTCTCTTATTATGGGCTGCTGACTTATCTTCGGAGCTGTTACCTCCGCCGGCTGTTCGCCAGTTATTGGAGGAGTTTTCCGATGTTTTTCCTGAGAACCTTCCGGACGGTCTACCTCCTCTCCGGGATATACAACATCAGATTGACCTGATTCCGGGCACCTCTCTTCCTAATCGGCCTCATTATCGGATGAGCCCAGCGGAACATGACGAGCTACGGCGACAGGTGGAGGAGTTGTTACAGAGTGGCATGGTGCGCCGTAGCCTGAGTCCCTGTGCTGTACCAGCCTTGCTTATTCCGAAGAAGGACAGATCATGGCGAATGTGCGTGGATAGTCGGGCGATTAACAAAATCACCGTCCGTTACCGGTTTCCTATTCCCCGACTTGATGATTTATTGGATCAGCTGCACGGTGCCACCATCTTTACGAAGCTCGATCTCCGTAGCGGCTACCACCAGATACGTATTCGTCCGGGTGATGAATGGAAGACGACATTCAAAATTCGGGAGGGCTTGTTCGAGTGGATGGTGATGCCTTTCGGGTTGTCCAACGCGCCCAGTACTTTTATGAGGGTCATGAACCAAGCACTCCGGGATCTTATCGGTAAGTGTGTTGTCGTTTATTTTGACGATATTCTTATTTACAGCCGTACTCTTGAGGATCATCTGCTGCATTTGCGTGCTGTCTTGCATATTCTGCGTACTGATTCTTTCTATGCGGCACCTCGAAAGTGTGTTTTCTTGGTGGATTCTGTGTTGTTTTTGGGCTTCGTAATATCTGCTGCAGGTGTTCGCGTGGATGAGAGTAAGGTGGCGGCTATCCGTGATTGACCGTCCCCTGCCTCGTTCATCGAGGCTCGAAGTTTTCATGGGTTGGCATCCTTTTATAGACGGTTCATTGCTCATTTCAGTTCCATTGTTGCACCGATTATAGACTGTCTTACTGGGAAGTCCTTTATTTGGACTCCTCAGGCGGCCGCGACTTTTGTTCTTATCAAGGAGAAGCTCACATCCGCTCCCATCCTAGTACTTCCTGATTTTCCGCGCCCTTTTGAGCTTTCTTGCGATGCTTCCAAGGTCGGCATTGGCGCAGTGTTGAGTCAGGAGACACGACCGGTAGCCTTTTTCAGTGAAAAGTTATCTGGTCCTCGTCTTCGGTACAACACTTACGACGTGGAGTTCTATGCGGTGGTGCGTGCTGTTCGTTACTGGCGCCACTATCTATTCCATCGGGAGTTTGTGTTGTTCACTGATCACGAGGCTTTACGACATCTCGCTATGCAGGATAATATTTCTTCTCGCCATGCTTCGTGGACTGCTTTCCTTCAGCAGTTTACCTTTGTTTTGAAGCATCGTTCTGGTGCGTCTAATCGGGTTGCTGATGCTTTGAGTCGGCGCACCTTGGTTCTAACTGATATGCGAATAGCAGTGGTTGGGTTTGATTTGCTGAGGGAAACTTATGAGCACGACGCATTTTTTGGGCCTATTTGGGTTCGTCTGTCGTCCGGTCCTTTTGATGACTATGTGCTTACCGATGGGTTTATATTTCAGGGTGTTCATTTATGTGTGCCAGATTGTAGTCTTCGCTTAAAGCTGGTGGGCGAGTTGCATGGTGCGGGTCACGTGGGCCGTGATCGTTCGGTGGAATTGGTCCAGCGCCATTATTTTTGGCCGACTTTGCGCCGTGATGTCACACGTTTCATCGCTCGCTGTCGTGTTTGTCAGATTTCGAAGGGGGTTGCCTCAAATGCGGGGCTTTATCGTCCTCTGCCAATTCCATCTCAGCCTTGGACTGCTATAAGCATGGATTTTGTTCTTGGCCTGCCGCGTACTCAGCGTGTCTATGATTCCATCTTTGTTGTGGTCGACCGTTTCTCGAAGATGGTGCATTTTATCCCGTGCAAACGCACGACTGATGCTGTTCATGTAGCCCAGTTGTTCTTTCGCGAGGTCTACCGTCTGCATGGTCTTCCTACATCTGTTGTGTCTGATCGTGACGCACGTTTTCTCAGTTTCTTTTGGCGCAGCCTGTGGCGACAGGCTAACACACGTCTGGACTTCAGTAGCGCTTACCATCTTCAGACGGACGGTCAAACTGAGGTCGTCAATCGTTCTTTGGGTAATCTATTGCGGTGTTTAGTGGGGGAGAACTTGCGTAGCTGGGACCAGCGACTCAGCCAGGCCGAGTTTGATCACAATTCCGCCGTTAATCGTTCGACTCGCCTATCTCCTTTCCAGGTTGTGATGCCGTCCAGCCGAGGGGGCCGACCGACTTGGTCGCCTTGCCGGCGGCTACTCCTATTGACCGCCGTGCCGAGGATTTTGTGTCCGACTTGCAGTGCACACATGCCGCGACTCGGGCCGCGTTGGAGGCCTCAACAACAGCTTATAAGCGGCGTGCTGATTCCCGTCGCCGCCATGTCGAGTTTGCGGTGGGCGACTTTGTGTGGGCCGTCTTGACAAAGGATCGGTTTTCGGCCCATGAGTACAGCAAGCTAGCGGCACGTAAGATTGGCCCTGTTGAGATACTGGAAAAGATCAATCCGAATGCTTATCGCCTACGCCTTCCGTCGCATGTTCGTACGTCCGATGTTTTCAACGTCAAGCATTTATTCCCGTTCCTTGGGGACAACTCCGACAAAGATGAGATTGGTCGAGATTCGAGGGCGAATCCTTCTCAACCGGGGGAGGATAATGAAGACGAGATTGCGCTCGCTTTCTTGGACGGCACGAGCGGTTGGCGTCATTAGTTGAAGTTATTTATGCTTACTTACCACTATTCGCATCATTTTCTTATCTTTTATTTTTATTCTTCTAGAAGGTAGGATTTTTAATTATTAGTAGACTTTATCTATTATCATGAGATTAGGTGGATAAGGACTCTCATAATGAGAAGAACTCTTCTCTATTTATCTGTATCATGAAATCGTTCTCGGCAGTGAAAAAATAATACAACTTCAGTTCGTAAGAATTATATCTTGTTCCTTTGTGCTTCTTGTTGCGTCACTAACCCTCAGCCTATGAGGGCTGCTGATGCTGATAATGTTGAGAAGGGAGGCAGTGTCTGTGAAATCATGGAACTTGATAGTGCTAAGGATCAAGTCTTAAATCATGATTACCTGATTAACATTCCTTTCATCAGGATAAATCTACTCCTTTTTGTGCTAAAAAGACCAAAACCTTTTCTGGGGTTATTAGGAATAGAGGTAAAAATGTCCAATCTTCAGTGTCTCAAGATGTTATCTCTGAGTATCTTCCCTCTAATTTCATTTTGAAAAGAAAAAACCCTGAACAACTGATTGATCTCCCTGTTCAAACTGAGCGTGTTTCCAAAAAACTAAAAATTGTTCAAAATGAGACTGATAATGTGGTGGAGGAAACCAACCATAACTGGTCCCAAGTTTCCAAATGAGAGTTTTGGTGTGGAATTGTAGAGGTCTGGGAGGACCCTCTACAATTTCCCAGTTGAAGGACAATGTCAGAGCCTACCTTCCTGATTTTATATTTTTGTCAGAAACAAAAAAACAAAAATCTTTCATTCAAACTGTTTGTAAAAATTTGCATTTCAATAGTTATCCTTGGGGAAACTTGTCGTATGGGTACACCGTAAAGTTTTTCAAGCGGAACACTTTCGGTAAAATAAAAAACCCAAAGTCGATACAGTATTCTCTTCACGGATTTCCCCTAGTTGTCATGGTATATTTGATATAAATATATGTTTATGCTATTTCTTATTTATTTATGTTAGTTGTATTCTTAATGTTGTTTTGTTGTTTGCTAATCAGGTTTGGGCATTTGAGGCACTGCCTGAGTTAGGAAGACAATTTGGTGAACACTGTTCTACTGGCGGACTTCCGAGAATAATGTGTTGGAAAATGGACAAACATTTGCGAAGCGAGCAACTTACTACGTTTTTTAACACTTCGGAGGTAATTTGAGTTATGGATAATTCATCTTATTTATTCTTATAGTTTTGAAAAAACTAATTATTCTACAATCAGGTTCAAGTTCGACGAATGTTACAACCTTCAAGTGATGAAGTTGAAACTTCATACTTGAAGGATTTCAGCATAACTTCAGAGGAACAAGAAATTCTGCCTCACGATGAGGAAGAAGAAGAAGGAGAAAAAAATGAGGCTGAGGATGAGGATGGTGAGGAAGAGGAGGAAGAGGAAGAAGAAAAAAATGATACATCTCAATCCTATCCACCACAACCCCAAGTTTTTTATGCTGAAAATATTCGAACTATAGTCAGGGAAGTTGTGACGGAAGTTGTGAAGGACGAGATGAGCATATTTTCTGAGCGAATGGAGATGAAGATGGAGATGAATATGGAGCGAATGGAGATGAAGATGAACATGAAGATGAACAATTTTTTTGACCGAATAGAAAAATTAGTATTTCAAGCAAAAGCTGGTCCATCTACCCGTGCTACCTATGACGGGACAAATGTTGATGAAGAGGTTGATCCGGAGATTAATATGCGGGATACGGAGACCGGTCGAACAATAGATGGTGTTGAAGGTATTTTTCTAAAATAACTGCATCATATCAAGGTTCTTACTCGATTATTAAAAAAAAATAGAAGAAGTTATTGTAATATTTTTTACATAAAGATATATTTTAATTTAAATGCAACATGTTATGTAATATCCCGATATTTCATCGGAATAAATTACGTTTAATTCCGATATAATAGTGTAATCGTTTATTATTTTCGGAATTAATTAAGTTCAGTCGGGATTACCGAAATGTATTTTCGACGTACCGTTTACGTTCGAAATAATTTTGGTAATTAAGTAGTATGTTTAATTAATAATTAAACATAAAAATTACGTGATTAATCATTGATTAATCAAAGTCAATATCCCAAAGCCGTGTCATTTGGGGGAAATTTTCCCAAATTCCAAATCAAAAAGCCGTAGCCTTTTTGTTTAATGCCATAAGTTTCCTCTTCATTAAGGAAATCATGTTTCCTTCTTATTTTGAGTATAATACTTGGCAAATAAATAAGGTGCTTAGTCACCATGAAGTCCTTTAAGTATTAACAATTGGAAACACATAAGAAGGGCCACGTCTCTAGTACATCATCAATTTTTTTCACGGCCTAAGGTTATAAGGAGGATTTTGGGGCGAAATTGTTCCTTACTTTTCCCCTATATGACGTGAGCAAATTACTCATCAGAGAATAAACTTCCAGCAACCAAAAAGATCAAGCAAA
>CACSLK010027841.1:2302-22958 GCA_902706635.1 Striga hermonthica
ATTTCTGGTGAAATTTAGTCAGGCAAGCGTAATTAAATAGAGAAATTCGTTGGGAGCACACAGGAAAAAACATAATCGAATTCCGAGTCCAAACGAACCCAAACGAGCCTGAGAGAAGCACCGAGCTGTCAGGCCTCGCGTCGTGACAGCCGCCACGAAGCCATTAGAGGACCTGCTCCACACACCGCGCCGCAGCAGACAGCACGCCACGGCACATGTTGCTTTCCACGCCCAGCGTCGCGCCAGGGAGTCCCTTCACGCCGCGGCAGATCCATCCAGCACGGCGTGCCACGCACCACGGCGCGACAGATCCGTCCAACACGGCGCGCCACTCACCACGGCGCGGCACAAAGTCCTCTCACGCCGCGCGCCTCTTTCTTTCACGCCGCGAGCTCTGCTACTATAAATATAAGATCGAGACACTTTAGAAGTCTTGACTCTCGACCGGGGTGCAAACCTTAGGTCCCGAGAAAACACGACAGCTCCTCTCTTCTCCTTCTTCTTCCTTCTTCTCCATCATTTTTCATCCTCTTTTAATCTTTCTTCTCCAATTTTTTCTTCCTCTTCATTATTTGTTAGGGACTAAGCTTTGTATTTTTGGATTCAACATTGGAATTGCGACTAATTGTATGTCCTCTCTTTATTTTTAATTCATGTGAACGATTGAATTGAGAGAGTTGATGAATTGTGTTGAATCCATGTTGCTTAGTTAACTCCTATTGCTAGGGATAGGGGATGATGGTTCTTGTTTAACGTGCATTTGTCGGGCTTGGATTGTTCATTCTTATGTGAGTTGATTTGATTAGGAATTGGTGTATTCATGCTTGATTAATTGATATAATCGAAGAGTGACACTTCAATCTTGCAATTGGTAACAATTGAATGTTGATTAGTTGAGTTAGGGTTTGTTGATTCTATGAGATTAGTTGATGTTGTAGCAAATTATTTTTATTTTTACCGAGTACCAAATTGAAAGATTCGTTCCCCGAGTCGATCTCTCGAGGAAGACGGTTCGGAATTTAGCGTTGGTATTAATCACACACGAAAAGAAAAAAAAAATACCTAAACACTCTAATCAAGATTAATTTGGTGAATTAACTAAAACACATTAGAACTAGAAAAGGCAATTTAAAGAAATAAAATTAAATTTCTAGAGAAAAAGAAGAAGTGCTAGGGGTCGGGAAATCTCATCAAGTCATGAACTATGTTGAACGCTTATTTGTTCGATTACGAGATTTAACAAGCCTACACGTCTAGAGGTTTGTGCTCAATAACTCTTCGTAACAAGAGCACAAACATAAACGGTAAATCATGCAAATCACACAACACGTAGACAATACGTTTTCGAACATGTCTACTCTATATGAGCCTAAATCGACCGACATCTCCCCTCTCGGTTCTAAACATCGATTAACTATGTTAGAATGGTTATCAATCAACTAGCCCTATAATTTACACAACTTACATAGATTCAACAAAACACATTCCCCACAATTCAAAACAAGAATCAAAATCCCTAACCCTAAGTGAATGGATTATCTCATACTTGGATTCAGTCTCATGTTAAGCATAATTAAAATCATAAAACCAATAAACAATAATAGAATAGAATTGAAAAACTTACAATCGGATTAAGACTTGCAAGATTTTAATCTACATATCTTTGTGTCCAACAATAGCATGAGAGAAAAAAGAAAAGCGGAGAAAATTATCCTAACAATATTGAGTTTTTGGACAGAAAAATTGAAAGGAACGATATTGGAGGTTGTTCTTTAGGTCTGGAGGTTCGTTTTGATATATAGTGCACGAAAAACGGAGCTAAAACGAGTAAAAAACGACCAAAAATAAAAACAGGGGTCGACAGGGTCGCGACTCACGAGTTGACTCCCGAGTCGCGAGTTGGACGGGTCGCTGGACTGCTGGAGGCTCTGTTAACATCGCGAGTCGCGACATACAATCGCGAGTCGCGACTTTATGCCCGCGAGTCGCGAGATTCTGGGCTGCACTACGCCATTTTGTGTTTTCGCCTCGTTTGAGTTCGTCCGAACTCGGAATTGAGTTCGCTTTTTTTCTATGCGTCGCTAACGAACCCCTCTATTCGATTATGCTCTTGAAACCAACTTTTCGTGAAGAGAAAGTTCGCCCGAAGCTCCGAAGCTACACACCAAAAACGACAAAACACGAAAGAAAACCGGAAAAACAAACGAAAAACACCTAAAGACTCAAAATGAAGAAAAAAAACATAATAAAACATGAAAGCGACTAAAAACTAAAGAAATGACCTAAAACGATGGAAAAAGAAAGATAAAAATAAACACAAAAAACGCAACAAAAATGGGACAAACAGTTGATTAAACACCTTTTAATTGAACTAGCGACTTTTAGAACTGAAAGGGGAGAAGTCGTAGAACCTAGGCTCGCTTAAGGTAGATCATTTCGTAACTGAATAATCTATATGTTTGGATTGCAAATACGTGCTTGTCGATGACACGTCCCTTGTTACGAAAAGTTATTGGGATTGGGATAATTGACATGTGTTGTATGTTCGAGCTTGTTCGTCTATGTTCATCCATTGTTACGAAGAGTTACTGGGAGCGAACCGCTAGATGTTTAAGTGAGACCGTCAATCTAGAATAGAACGATCAATGTCCCGGTTTGCAAATAGAACTTGAATTGATTATTCCTGATTCCCTAGCTTCTCCATCTTTGTTTCATTCTTATTTTTAGGTAGATTTATATTTTTACATGTTCTTTATTTTTAGATAATACCCAATTCATCTTGAATAAAATGTTAGGATTTTATTGTCTTTTAGTGTGTGATAATACCGAAGCTAAATTTCGAACCGCATTCCTCGAGAGATCGACCTGGGGAACGAATCTTTCGATTTGGTACTCAGTAAAAATGAACAATTTGTGCTACAACGAAATTGGCGTCGTTGCCGGGGAAGGTTTATGATATATTTTGTGCACTTATTCACTTTGTTTTTCTGTGTTTCTGTTTATCTCTTTTTATTTGTTTAAGTGATAGTTCTTTGTTTTTGTTTTCATTTTATTTTCTCTTGTTTACCGTTGGTGCTCATAACCTAATATTGTTTGAGTGTATGCGTACCAGGAGTGGACGTATACTATCCCCAATCAACAAGTTGATTAACGAGAGCCTGAGAGAGCTACTAGACGAGTTACTCTCGAACCACGCGAAGGAGGCGAGCATTCCCCCATATCACCCGAGGGAAGCAACTTAAACCTGGCTGAACAACAACAACAGCCTCCCCAAAATGTCCTCCAAAACCTGACCCAACCCATGATCGGGCCAATAATATCTTGCATCCGGCTGGGGAAAGCTGCCCACAACTACGAGTTGAAAATGGTCCACTACAACCAACTACCTTCATTCCACAGGCTCCCTAATGAAGACCCACTCCACTTCATCTGGGAGTTTTACAACGTCCTCCAGAAGCTTCCTCGGCATGGGTTGACCGAGGACCAATTAAAGATGCAGTGCTTCCCGAAGACTCTAAAGGACCGGGCCAAGGCTTGGTTCATGATCCTCGCCCCAGATTCTCTCACAACCTGGACGAAAGTATACTCTAAATTTGTTGGGAAGTACTATTCCCATCAGAAGAACCAGGATATCCAGTCCCAAATAGTCTCCTTCAATCAACTGCCGAACGAGCTTCTTCACGAAGCTTGGGAACGTTTCGAGGACCTCCAGAGACAGTTCCCTCACCACAACCTCTCTCCACGTCTATTGGCGAATTGTTTCTATGATTCCCTCCACCAAAACTTAGAATACATGGTGGATACTGCAGCCAGAGGGGACATTGGAGCAAAAACGGCGGAGGAGATGGTGATATATGAGACGATGAGTGCGAACTCGTCGCAGAAAAGCATTAGAGGGAAAAGGACCACGGTGAACGAGGTCAGCCCGGGCAACAATGTCATGGCCCAGCAGTTAACCGAGCTCACGGAGCAGATGCGTCTGCTAAATGCTAGAAATTCCTCGTCGATTCGGACTATGGCCGTGAATTCTTCTGGTGCATGCGGAGTTTAGGGACACAGTTCTGAAGTGTGACCTATGGCTATAGAGCCAATGGAGGGCAAGGTGCTGAACTGAATGTTGTGCAAGGATATCAGAGCAGGCCCGAAAATGACCCGTATTCGAATACATATAATCCGGGTGGAGAAACAACCCAAGCTTCTCATGGTCTAACAACAATCTCAGCAGCCATCTTAGCCTAACTTTGTCCCCCATTAGCAGAAACACAGGGGCAAATGTTAAGGTTGTCAGCACCAGAAGCCGGACCGAGCCCACCAAACTCAGACGAAAAACTGGATAAAATTCTTCAGTACATGGCTAATAGTGAGCAGCGGAGTGCGAATAGTGAGGCTTCCATTAAATGTTTGAAAGCACAGATAGGCCAGTTAGCCGCCTGAGTGGTTGAGGTGGAGTTGAAAAAAGACAGACTGCCGAGTCAGTCGGAGCATGTGAATGCAGTTACAGTGTTGATGCCCGAGCCACATGAGAAGACAATTGCCAAAGTGGAGAGAGAGAGAGGAATGAGGGTCTGAGAAAGCAAGAGATGAAAGAAGAGCCCCCCCAGTGACACCACCACCCGAGTCTACCCTTCACAAATCCCAGAACCCCTACAGGCCGAGGATCCCTTTTCCAGGCCGATTTTTGGAAGAGAAGGACCGTCGTATGATTTGAGACCTTCATGCACTGTTGGTTAAGGCCAAATATGACCTATCTCCTTCCGACGTGATGAAAAAGATGCCAGCATATGCAAAATTTTTCAACGAGATAACGACAAATAAGCAGAGACTCGAAGGCTGTGAAGAGGTGCTCGTGTGAGAAGCGGCAAGTGTGTTCGAACAAAACTTGTTGAAGAAGAAAAAGACCCCGAAGGCTTTGTGATCACTATGGCCTTCGGGAATGGGGAAGAGACCTCAGGCATGATCTAGGAGCGGGCATTAACTTTATACCACTTACAGTTTGCCACCAGCTTGGGCTTGGTGACTTTAAGCCCACCAGAATGCGCCTACAGCTGGCTGATCGCTCATTCCGCCAACCAGAGTGGATTATAGAGGATATGCTCGTCCGAGTGGGGAAGTTGATAGTCTCCCTGGACTTCGTTGTGATCGATATAGCACCGTTATGGATGTGAAGAAGAGGACAGCGAGCATGACCGTGTTGGGGGAACCCACCGTTATTTATGTGTGAGACTCAGCCTGAGCCGCAAGTGAAGCTAGTGGAAGAGTTTGCGTATATTTAGGCGATTGAGTAGCTCACCGAGGACGCGTATATGTGAGAACACGCGAAGAGATCATTGCAGAACCGTGACCATGTTGAGAATGGATGTCACACCAACCGCCACTCTACCCCTCCACAGCCGAGTAAGAAGGAGTTGCCCCGATCTGAATGGGGTGAGAGATTTGAGTCCATAGAGGTCCGTTGTTTGGGGCCTGACTACCTCCACCCTCCACCTGCACCACAGGATTCACAGTGACTCGTCTAGTCACTGTGCCATGTACGTTTGTATCTTCTCCGTTCTCCTTATTTTCGTACTTGGTTTAGTGTCTTTGTTTTTCTTTTATGTTGGTTGATTATATGGGTAATTTCCTTGCACTGATGATCTACAATAAGGACATTGTTCGGTTTTAAGTGTGGGGGAGTTTTTTGCATGATTTTGTGCTTATATGGTTGACCAGGTCTACGTCTTTTAGGGTATTTTTCATTTTCTCCTTTCGTTTGAGTGTCTTTTCTTGAGTCAGTTCGTGTGTTTTTCGAGCATGGATCATGGCGATTTTGATATTTGTTGATGATTGTTGACGATGTTGGGGAGATGTGATGATGATCATGACAAGTATGCCTTGATGAACTTGATGTTTCATTTTGGTGGACATTTATTTACCTTATAAGAGGTTTGAGCCTTATTTTGTTTTGGGAGATATTGGTCGGATTCTTTGTTGATCAGAACTTGCTTTGAGTCTATTTTGAAATGAACTGATTAAAGTAGTGATTTGTGAAGATGATTGAGGCATTTCTTTGACATTGCTCATTTTAGCCGTTTTCATTGACCCTTAAAGTTATATGTTCATTAGTAGCCCGTTGAGCCTGAACTGTATTTCTTGTCAACCGAATTGAAAGAATTTCTAGTGATTTGACAGTGTATTTGTTATGATGACGGAGCTTCTAATATGTGTGTGAAGAAGGTGTATAACTTGCTAGAGTTGCATTTTGGGTGCTTGAAAAAAATAAAAAAGGAACTCGCAAGACGGACTAAAAGGATTCTACTCCGCTGACTTGTGGAATTTTTCATGAGTAATGAGTATTGAGAAACCTCTCTAGGAAACTTGGATAACCTCCAATGTTTAAATCAAGAGAATGTCGTCTTACGTTTTAGTCTTGTTAGGAAAAAGCAATTTCCCTAAAAAATATAATAATAGAAAAAAAAAAAAGGATTGAGTACTTGAAGTGCAATTCAATTTGAGTATTTATTGATGGGAATGGTTAGTATCACGTTGATTTTGGATTGGTGGTAAGGTATTCGAGTTACTTATATGATCGGTGATTTGATTGTTTATTTGAACCATTCTTCCTTATATTTATTCTTCCCTAATGCATACACTGCAACCCGAAAGTCCTCGATGTACAATTCATGATCTTTGGTTGTTTTAGAGTATGAATAGACGATAAGAAAGCTTATGTTGATGCATGATGATCGACCAATTTGAGAATCCCAGTTTTATATTCATGAAAGAAACCGAGTGAGGCATATACATATTATATTTTCGTGCTCGAGAGTTTGTGTTCTCAAAATGTTGCATTCAAGTTGTAACTGAGGTATGCGTGATTGATCATTGGAAGTCTCCTCGGCTAAGTTGACTAATTTGAGACTTGTCTTATCTGAAGCTGTTATTCATGCTCGTTTGCTTGTTTTCGTTTCTTTTCTTTATGTTTGGGACGAACAAAGGTTTTAGTGGGGGGGAGTTGTTTGTCCTATTTTTGTTATGTTTTTTGTGGTCGTTTTTGCCTTTCTTTTTCCCCACGTAGGTCTTTAGCTAGTTTTTAGTTTGTTTTGTTGTTTATTTTGTGTTTTCCCTTATCCTAGTCCCTTCTGTGATTTTTCGATTTATTTTCCCAGATTTCTACATTTTTGTCGTCTTGAGTGATGTGCAGGTTGAGTTGCTTGATCGTTTTAATATATGGGAGGAAATTATCAATTTCATAAAGGGTTCGTCGCCATTACACCGGAGAAAACGGAACCAAATTCCGTTTCCAATCGAACTCAAACGAGCCTGAGAAGTAAATCATGCGAGCTGCCCACACCCATCACGCTGCGCTTGTCTATCTACCGATAGCTAGCCCAAGATCGTGCCATTCCGGTGTCTCTCTGTTGCGCACGTTGTGGCTATCTGCTCCAGCTCCTCTCCTCCAAGCCGTGAGACAACAACAGCGCCACTGCACAAGTCCTCCACCTTCACGGCTGCACTTTTCTCTCCGCGACAGCACCACCACACAACGGCGCGACAACCACTCCACCACGGCGCGCCACAAGCTTCATCCACGGTGCTGCACTTCTTCCATGGCGCGCCACAGCACTCCTCCACGCTGCGAGACAGGCTCCACGCCGTGAAACTGCTTCTCCCGCGCCGCGGCAAGGCAGCACGCCGCGGCCCCTGCTTCCATGTTTCCGGCACCCAAATTTTTCCCTTTACGCGTCCGCGAGTTTTCCTTCACCACGGCCGCAGCGAACAAGCAGCCCCAACAAGCAGACTTTAGCTTCACAATTCTCGCAGCCTCGGGATGATTCGCGGCCGCGGAGCCGATACTGGCCGCGGCCCGCGGGCCTTTCTGCGGCCGCGGAGGTCACGCATATCAGATTTTGATTTCGATTTTTATGATGTTTTTGGGACCTAGGTTTTAAAAACTCGATCATTCTTCTCCCTCAAAACTCGTTTTTCTTTCTCTTTTGATATTTTTCGACGGAGAATAAGGATTTTGACTCGGATTTTTGTCGTTGCTTTGGGGATTAATCTTGTTTATCATATTCGACTCTAAATTTCGGTGAATTGTAAGACTTTCTATTCCTTTATTTTATGAATATGCTTGTCTTGATTCATGAGAGTGTTTGTGTTGATAATTTAATTATGATCGGCTAAATTCATATGCTAAGGATAAGGGATTGATGTTTTGATTTCGATTGCGATTGTGGGTGTTCGTTGATTGTTTTTTTCATACGAGTTGGTCTTTTTAAAGGGTTTTTCAACTGTCAGACTTGAGTATTTTTATAATTGTTGAAGGGTGACACTTCAACTTACAATTGTTTCAATTGAATTTGATTTTTCGTGCTTGAAATTGGTGAATCTATTTGGTTGGTCGGTTAACCACACCTCTAGTCTACTTTAACCAACTCTTAGAATCGAAAGGGGAGGATTCGGTCGAAATAAGCTCGTATGAACTAGGCTTGTTCGTAACTGTATTACCTAGGAGTTAAATGAATTGTTAATTTTCCGTTCTAGCTTGTTCTCTTGTTACGAAAAGTTATTGAGAATGTGTGCTTGGACGTGTCGATTATTCAAATCACTTAGCTGAACAATCACTTGCCCATTAATTGCAATTCGAACCAAAACGGATCTCCTCGACTCCTTAGCTTCTCAAATCTTACTTGTTCTTCATTTTTGCTTTGATATTTCGATTACTTTATATAAATTTTCGCAGTAGTTGATATTTAAACCAAACCAATCTTTGAATTAGAATGTTTAGGTATTTTTTTTCTTTTTGTGTGATCGAATAAACGCGTATTATATTTCGGCTAACCTTCATCGTGAGACACGACTTGGTGTTCGAGTCTTCTGATTTTACTCCGGAAAAATATTCTACTCCTCAGTCGATCACATCCGAGCTTAATCTCTTCATCTCAAGTGGAATGGGCAGACATGCGAGCAAGGATGAGGTCGAGTTTTTAATCAAATGACAAAGCAACCTCCCGAGGTTCATTCATATGTGTAGATCCGCCTTGAGCGGTGGGCTCGGGCGTGAAATTTTTAACTCGATCCTCTAAGTCTTGCACGCGCTCCACAATGTTCTCGATTATGGACTCAATATTGTTCCTTCGGGCTGCCTGGGAGGCTAAGAGAGCGAGAGCCTGGTCGAGCTTGGCATTGTACTCTCAGGAATCCTCGAGGGACTCACATGACTGCTCAACAGGTACTGACTCCCACTGGTGCTCGTAAGAATGCGACCAAGTCTGGCCAGAGTCCCAAGATTCAAGTATGGAGGTGGCTGATGCAGACAGGCACATCGGGTTGTGGCCTCTTCTTCCTAAACTAACGGGGATGATGCGAAAGCATATATTCAGTCGAGCTTCTTGTTAAATTTGTGTGACTCATAATATTGCTCGACCGGGAAGGGGTCCCAGTACTGCATGGAAGAGTATGGATATGACTGGCTGTGGTACCCAGCGTGATAGCTCGGCTCGTTGAAACAAGATCGGGTGTGCGGTAAAGGGCAAACACGGTTGAAGTTCATAGTTCCTGCACACTAAAACAGAATAACCATACGTAGCCACGAAAAAGAGAGAGAAGAAAAAAAAACTAAAACAAAAAGAAAAAGAAAAACAAAGATGCAAATAAAGAACACGAACACAAAAGACACAAAATAAGAGAAACACAGAAAATATATTTAAAACCAAAACCAAATATCCTACTTGCCTTCTCCGGCAAATGAGCTAAATTTGTTGTAAATATTTTTTCGGAGTAGAATCAGAAGACTCGGACATCGGGTCGTATCTCAAGAGGAAGGTTAGCCAGAATATAATGCGTATTTATTCGATCACACAAAAAGAAATAAAATACCTAAAAATTCTAATTCAAAGATTGGTTTGTTTAATTATCAACTACTGGGAAAATTCAAATAAAGCAATTGAAATATCAAAGCAACAACGAAGAACAAGTAGAATTTGAGAAGCTAGGGAGCCAGGGAGATCTGTTTTGGTTTGAATTGCAATTAATGGGCAAGTGATTGTTCATCTAAGTGATTTGAATAATCGACACGTCCAAGTACTCATTTTCAATAACTTTTCATAACAAGAGAACAAGCTAGAACGACAAATTAATAATTCATTTAACTTTTAGGCAATACAGTTACGAACAAGCCTAGCTCATGCGAGCCTATTTCGATCGACTCTTGCCCTTTCGGTTCTAAGAGTCGATTAAAGTAGACTAGAGGGTGGTTAACCGACCAACCAAATAGATTCACCATTTTTCAAGCACGAATAAATCAAATTCAATTGAAATAATTGAAAGTTGAAGTGTCACCCTTCAACAATTATCAATACTCAAGTCTGACAGTTGAAAAACCCTTTAAAAAGATCAACTCGTATGAAAAGAACAATCAACGAACACCCACAATCGCAATCGAAATCAAAACATCAATCCTTTATCCCTAGCATATGAATTTAGCCGATCATAATTGAATTATCAACACAAACAATCTCATGAATCAAGACAAACATATTCATAAATTAAAGGAAGAGAAAGTTTACTCTTCACCGAAATTGAGAGTCGAATATGATAAACAAGATTAATCCCCAAAGCAACGACAAAATTCAAGTCAAATTCTTTATTCTCCGTCGAAAAATATCAAAAGAGAAAAAAAATGAGTTTTGAGGGTGAAGAACGATCGAGTTTTTAAAACCTAGGTCCCAAAAACATCATAAAAATCGAAACCAAAATCTGCTAACAAAAATCTTATATGCGCGACCTCCGCCGCCGCGGAGAGGCTCGCTAGCCGCGGTGAGTATCGGCTCTGCGGCCGCGAATCATCCTGAGGCCGCGAGAATTTTGAAGCTGAAGGCTGGGTGCTAGGGACGCTTGTTCGTCGCGGCCGCGGTGAAGGAAAACTCACGGCCGCGGAAAGGGAAAAATCTGGGCGTCGGAAACAGGGAAGCAGGGGCCGCGCCGTGCTGCCTTGTCGCGACGCGGGAGGAGCAGTTTCATGGCATGGAGCCTGTCTCGCGGCGTGGAGGAGTGTTGTGGCGCACCGTGGAAGAAGTGCAGCGCCGTGGAGAAAGCTTGTGGCGTGGCGTGGTGGAGTGGTTTTCGCGCCGTGGTGTGGTGGTGGTGCTGTCGCGGAGAGGAAAGTGCAGCCGTGAAGGTGGAGGACTTGTGCAGTGGCACGGTGGTCGTCTCACGACTTGGAGGAGAGGAGATGGAGCAGGTAGCCGCGGTGGGCGCAATGGAGCGACACCACAATGGCACGAGCTTAGGCTAGTTATCGGTCGATTAGACAAGCGCAGTGTGATGGGTGTCGACAGCTCGCACGACTTACTTCTCGGGCTCGTTTGAGTTCGATTAGAAACGGAATTTGGTTATGTTTTCTCCAGTGTAATGGCGACGAACCCTTCTACAAAATTGATAAATTCCTCCACCATTTCAAAACGATCAAGCAACTCAACCTGCACATCACTCAAGATGACAAAAACGTAGAAATCCGGGAAAATAAACCGAAAAATCACAGAAGAGACTAGGATAAGAGAAAACACAAAATAAACAATAAAGCAAACTAAAAGCCAGTTAAAAGACCTACGTAGGGAAAAAAGAAAGGCAAAAATGACCACGAAAAACGTAACAAAAATGGGACAAACAACAGCTCATAGTTTAATAATACAACCAACGACTGAAGAAGTGAGAGGACAGGTCAGAGACCGCCAAGAGCCGTAGCTAGCCAAGCTAGAAAATAAATCAAGACTCAACTCAACCGACACTACAACAAAAACAAAACAAAACAACACAAAGCTCTCCCATGGGAGAATAGGAACGATCCCCAAAGGATAATACCTGAACGCTGTCGGGCTCACACAATACATGGACCAACGGCCCAAACCAAAGCACCTAACGAAAACAACAAACACAAGACATGACCACACAAACATGGACAACACTAAACATAATGAAAATAATATAACTATATACAAGGCCCTTCTGCAGCATACAAACAGGCCCAACCAGCAGAGGAACAATCGATCCAAGGAAGATCCCAAGCCGTTGAACCGCTATCGAAACTGCGAAATTGCCTATATAGAAGCCGAAATAAAGCCCCAAACCTATCCAATCATCCCACCTCAAACCGAGAGAATAACGAGAAGCTCCCCACACCATCACAGTCTGAACTCGTCTAACACCACTAGTCAAGCTCGAGTGTTCCGATCATCGCTTAGAGCCTAAGCTAGCAACGCTAGAAAACAAACTCGCAACTACCCATACACAACTACACAAACACAATGAAAAACTGTGAAAATGACCTTTCGACTGCAGCCCCTTATAGCCCAACACCACGGTTGAAATAGGGGCAGGGAGTCAGAGTCGCAGAGCAACAAGCTGCGAGCTTCAATCGCCAGCCGACCAAACGTCCACCACCGCCACAAAACCGCCTGACAACCACCACAAACGCATCCACCATGGCCTTCCTTAGGGAAAGAAAGGGGAACCCACGCGAGAATAAGAGCGCTGACCCTCGGATTGACGACCCCCGGGAATTGGATCCCCCAGAGGAAGGGGAGGCGCCACTGTGGAGATGCGAGCTGGAAATTTGGTTTTTAACTGCAAGGGTAAAAGGGAATCAGACGGTTTTTCAAAGAGAGAAAGGAAGGATCAATTAATGTTGTATCTTTTTTAAACGCATTAAAATTTGGTCAGTGTGGACATGCTAAAAGAGAAGCAAATAGGATTGAGCATGATGTAGTGTAATGAACTATAAATAATACTAGTGTTGATACCCCTGCGATGCACATGGTGCAATACAAAAAATATATTTTATTTACATATTATAAAATTATTTAAGACAATATAGAATTATATTTTCCACAATATTCTATTCAGTAATAATATGACATTTATTAGTATTGTTAATTTCAATTTATATATTTCTTTTTTGTAGTTTTGACTATTTCATATATTTATTTATTTATTATTTATACGTTTATAAAAATATTATAAACGTATAAGATCATATGGTATTTGCATACAAATTACTTGTATGTACTTATAAAATTGTCGTTTATCATAGGTATTTTTTTATAACAATTCATAATTTGCTCATTGATTGATAGGTGTGGATGAAGCACTTTTCTTAAGTTTGGAACTGAGGTACAAGCCATTGACCTTTTCTATGACCATACTTGTGCGGCTAATATTTCCAAATATTCTGTTCAACATTCTCTTAAGCGTACTCGCATGCGTTGCCACTTTATTAGAAATTTGGTTGATGATGGTTTAATTGTTCATAAATATGTTCCAGCACATAACCTTGATGCTCAAAGATTTATTTCTCTAAGTAAATCCTTAGGGATATGCATTCTCTGATTGCTTGCATGTCATTATATTATATTGTATTGTATATTAGTATATATATTTACCGCATTGCTTGTAAGCATATAGGGTATATTGCATTAGGCATGCTATTGCATCTTGCATTCTCTTCACCACTAGATTCTTAATTGAAGTTCTGATTCTTTTGAAAACTTGAGCGATGTTGACTGTCTCAGACTGGCTGCGTGTTCTTACTATACTGAGGAACGTACTTATTTTCAGTATTTTTTGTTTTTGTCAAAAAGAGTTGCCCTCTCATAAATGATCTAGAGCGATAGCTAGCACATGGTTCGTTTCCCAATGCGAGATCGACTGTGAAAAGAACGTCTGAGACAGAAAATGTTGAGAAGGGCATAAGCTAGTGACACACATTGCATATTATTGTGTGATGTTTTTATGCGGAGTTATAAGGTGGTCACCCTCACATAAAAACCGTAGTGTTGTTTATTATTAAAAAAAAAAAAAAAAAAAAAAAAAAAAACGTAGGATCCTTGCTTAAAATTGTGGTGCAAAGTAGTGGGGTTGACTTTCACTATTGCAGTGATTGTTACTAAGTGAAACACACTATGAATAATATGGCATGTGTTCTTGCAAAAATTGAAGTTGTGGTTTGCACTACTCTGTGTATATACATATATCCGCTTATCGTGTGTTCCTCGGGAAGTTTGAATCTCAAAGTTGATCTCTGATTGTTATCATCAATCTTGTTTAAGTTGATAAGGAAAAGATTTTTTGGATCTAGTGATTTTTGTGTGCGATTTTATTTTATTTTTCATACTAGGCATATATTGCATAAGATTTCCTTCTTTGATTGAATTACTTGGGCATTAAAAATTTGTGAGGGAATTTATTTTTGGATGATAAAATCTTATTTTTCCTAATTTTGAATTAGTTGGACACATGTGTTAGTGTGTTAATGGGTTTGGGTGTTCAGTTTTGATGGGAATGTTCTTACTGCATAGTATCCAACCTTTTCCTTGATTTTTAAACCTTACCCATTACATCCTGACATTTTTCATTCATTCTACCCTCACTATATATCTTCATTTTTGGAACCTGAGAACCCGATTTTCATTTGTCCTTCTCCATGAATTATTCGTTTAACCATTTGTGTTCCTGCAACATTTTATAATGTGCTTCTGAAACACTTTGGATGATGGCAAAGGCCTGGAGAAGAGATGGACAACATATCAGCGATTAGAGATCAGTTCAAGCAACGTCTTTTGTCTTCGGTCATCTTTATTTTTCTCATTTGATGTTCTTACTCAGAGGGAGATTTGCCTTTGGCATTTCAGTCTAAAAAGGGGGAGAAATAGGATGTTTCTGAAGATGTTCGGGATTATGTTCTAGTTGTTTGCTTCTGATTACTTGTGGTTGTTGTTTTGAAAGGAACTGTTCTGATGTTCTTACATTGCAGGTGTTTGAGTAGTTTACTTCCTGATGATCGAACATAGATAATTGCTTTGTTGTTTTGAGTTTATCTTATAGGTTATCTTCAAGAAACACGGTTTCCGAACTGAATGCCAAAGGGGGAGATTGTAAGAACATTGGTTTGGCATCATGTCCGACAAACCTAAGTGTTTTCTAGAAGATTTTTTGTTAAACAAGCAAAATAAATTGAAGGGAAGTTTTTCTATTTATTTACTTGTGATTTAATTAAGTTCCTAGTATTTATTATTAATAATATATGGTATATACTTATTGTAGTTGTATTATGGAATCCTAATCCTTTAGAAGAAGAATTACATAATATATATCCTATATATTTACTTACCATATATGCCACATGCCATAATTAGTTTTCTCTTTCTTGTAGGACAAGGAATAAGTGGCAAGGACTATGAAAGGATGAGCTTTCCATACAAGAAGAGTTCTGGACGTTCATGAGAAGATCTAAGGAGGATTTGGAAAGATTCACCACAAGATCTTTGAAGATTTGGAAGATCGGCTATTTTTGGAAAGTCATGTTCTTACTGGATTCTGGAAGGCAAGATCTCCATTGGAAGTTCAATTCTGAAGATCTCCAAATCACATGCACGAATTCCACATCAAGGAAACTTACCTTACATGAAGGATTTCGTCCAAATCATAAAGCAATCAATTGAGAAAGAAATTGACTCCTAAAAGGAAAGGAAGAACTTGGAGAAGACTCCACCCTAAGGAGTTGTATATATACCCTGCTTGAAGATCGAAGATATGCTGCTGAAATAATTATCTTCCATTCAATATTCGAGCTTCAAGCCTTTTTAGTTTTATTTTTTTCACAGTTCAGTTCAAGGGTTCTTACGTATCCAAGAACTGAAGCTGTTTTTGTTTCTTTTTATTTCATTCAAACACTTTTGTGATCAGTACTTAGGGATTAAGTATAGTGGTTAGCTCGAGGGATTCGAGAGTTAGAAGTCCACGGGACGTGGCGGGAGAAGTAATTGATAGGATCGTTTGTAGTTGTGGCTAGACTAGAAGGGAGTTCGAGTCGTGTAAGTCCAAATAATACAAGTGTTCAACGGTTTATCAATGAAAGAGCTCTGAGGGGAAGTGGGACGCTTCCCTGAAGAGTTTTTACATCTTCAGTTTATTGCTTCCACTATTTATGCTGTTTATCCACGTTCTTACATCGTTTTGCGCACTCGAGCTAAAAATATACGTTTCATCTCGTAAGCATCATTCATCTATTCATCGAGTTTTGAGAGTTGCAACAACATCTCATTTCGACACCATCCAATTCAAAGTTCATCTTCTTGATTGCCCAAAACGCTTTGTGCTCAATTTCCATCGGTGAATGAAAAGATTTTCCATAAACAAGTCGAAACGGGCATGCCCAAAACCCCTTTATGAGCTGTACATTGAGCCTATAGATCATTATCGAGGTGTCTCGACCAACTATTCCTTGATGAGTTCACTGTTTTCTCCAAGATGGTCTAAATTTGTCTGTTGTTCGTCTCTGCTTGGCTGGACATTTTTGGGTGATATGAGGTAGCCACTTTATGCGAGTGCAATATTTCTTCATTAATTTTTTAAATATTTTGTTGCAAAAATGTTTACACCAATCACTCACAATTGCTTGGGGAAATCCGAACCTGCTTAGGATATGTCCTTGCACAAACTTAATGACCACATTATCATCACATGTACAACAAACAAGATATATTCAAAACCAAAAGATTTGGGAAATGGTCCCATAAAACCAATGCCCCAAACATAAAAAATTTCAACTTGAATGTTGTTTACAAAGGGCATTTTATTTCTAGGCCAAATATTCTCAGTTCTTTGCACCGGTCACAAGATCGACAAAAATTAAGAGCATCCTTAAAAAGAGTTGGCCAAAATAAACCTAATTGGAGAACAAGCGGTTTTTCTGTAACAGCCCAGTCAACCCGTAGTAGAATATTGTCCGCTTTGGGTATACACCAGATCATTCCCTCACGGTTTTGCCTTTGGGAGCTAGCTCACCAAAACGCGTCCTACTAGTGAAGGTATCCACAGCCACTTATAAGGCATGCTTCGTTCTCCTTCACAACCGATGTGGGATATCTAATCCACCCCCTTGGAGGGCCCAGCGTCCTCGCTGGCACATTGATCCGGGTACTGGCTCAAAACGACTTAAAATGACTTAACCGAATTTAACTTAGCTTTTACATGGATCAAAAGACATGGCTTGATCTTAATAAGCATAGCATGATCATAGCGATCTCTAAACCCACGAATGGAAGCTCAAGAGGTGGTGGTTTTCTTTTCCTTCGATCGCGGGTTGGCTTTCCAAAGCTCCCCATGGTCGCTAATCACAAAAAGAGAGTTAATAAAATTATACCCTCACAATGGTTCGGACAATAGTACGAGACTTGTGATCGGTCGGAGCCGTGCGTACGTGCATTTTGGTAAGCTAGCTCCCAAAGGCAAAACCGTGAGGGAAGGATCTGGTGTATACCCAAAGCAGACAATATCTTACTACGGGTTGAGCTGGGTTGTTACAGTGGTACCAGAGCCAGTACCCGAACCATGTGCCAGCGAGGACGTTGGGCCCTCCAAGGGGGGTGGATCAGATATCCCACATCGATTGTGAAGGGGAACGAAGCAGGCCATATAAGTGGGTGTGGATACCTTCACTAGTAGGACGCGTTTTGGTGAGCTAGCTCCCAAAGGCAAAACCGTGAGGGAATGATCTGGTGTATACCCAAAGCGGACAATATCTTACTAAGGGTTGAGCTGGGCTGTTATATTTTCGACCTTCAAAATTACCTCCACATTGGAACTCGTGGAAAAAAAGCAAGAACGTCCACTTTTTCCTCTCCAGGTACACATCTCCGAAGTACTTCGTCCTGGATCATCCTAAAAGTAGCTTCTGCATAATGGAACAAAATGTTTCCTCTCATGTGAAGAGAGGTTAGACAACAATACTCCCCCCGATAAGTAGTTGACAATGTACGCATACCAAAGATTACTAGTGACTTCACCCACATGCTCATACGAGAAATTATCATTAATACCGTTATGCTCAAGCTATGAGGGTAAATGAGAATAAGGGACAATGCGAGACAAATTAACATATACCACATTTTTTTTAAAAAAAAAACTTCTAATACCTTTCACATTAACAGGTGGGGAAAGTTCTTCAACCACATCAACTTTAGCTTTATCGGCTTCAATCCCCCTATTAGACACCACATGGCCTAATACAACTTCACTTCTCACCATAAAATGACTCTTTTCCCAACTCAAAGTCAAATTTGGTTCAATGCAGTTTGATAAAGTTTAATTGGCATCTAGTAGTGGGAGGTCGGCCTATAGGTAGACAAATACATGTTGTCCATAAGGGACATGTGTAGGATCAGGATAAATAAAAAATAATAATAAATGATCTGACGGGCAAGAACAAAGCGCATTTAAGAAGCTAATAGCTATCTATGAATAGGTAAAATTGGGAAGAAGGTAAGGTTAATCACTCTATACTCTAAGTTATTCCATACAACTCTATACAAATTTTCATGTTCCTTACTGACTAGATTGCCGGATGTTTTACGTCGGGAACACCTCCAGGCGTCTTTGCAGGTCTCCGAGAAGCAAATCGATCGAGGATCATTGGAAGGTCGGGTTTGAGGTGCGAGACCACATCAGACCGAATGTCGCATTCAATTGCAACTTTTCAAGACTTTTTAAATTTAGTGACTTTGGTGGACTTCATGAAACTTAAAGAACTTTAGTTGATTTTAAGAGATTTTCATAAAATTAGAGACTTCTTAAAATTTTCATCATGTAATTTTTTAAACTTATTGGACTTTACTTATACTATGACTATCACGTTTGCATGAAATTTTAATGAACCTTGCATCATAACCAATATCAATAAGTCAAGTTGGTTATTTAAAAAAAAATACTAAACTGAAATGAGTTATGGTAGTAAACACCAGCTACTCAACAAGAAGAAAGAAAAGATAAAGTTTTATTGTGTAAGTAAAATATCAATAAAGAACTTAAAAAAATTGTGAATCAACCATAAAATTGTTGTTCGAATTGAGTTATTTGCGAATCGCAAACACGACTTAGTTATGTTCATAAAAGCTCAAGCTCGCCTCATTTGTTTTCTTAATTGAATTGAGCTTGAACAACAAATCAAGCTTCTTTATTAAAGGAACCAAAGTGAGTTAATTCACGAACTACTCATTTTTTAATTATGTATTTCTCATAAAATACACAGTTGTGTCGAACTTGTTTGCAAAACATTTTATTTTCACTAACAACTCATTTAGGGTTAAAAGTTTATTAAAAGAGTCAAGTCAAAATGAGCTTTTGCTAGCTTCAACGAGTTGAACTCGAGCTAAATATTAGAATCGTTTATTAAATGAGCACAAACTCAAACAAGGGTTACTCTTCTCGGATGGAACGACACTCATAATCAACCCAATCATGACCTATCGCCCTTATATATAACTAGTATTTGTCCCTGTGCACATGCACAAAGACAAATAAAATTTGTATATTATATGTATATATAAAATTTTAAAATTACATAAAATTTATATGTTATATTTGTAATTTATAAATTAGATAATGGATGTATTACATTTTAGAATTTTTGACTATGCACAAATGTACAATATAATATAAATTATTTAACTTGCATGTGAATCTTTATATTGAAGACATAAATTTTAATGGACAATATAATATTGTAATTTAGAGGACCATACGATTATTTAGTTAGAGAAGTATTACAAATATTTTTAGTCTTTTCTTTATGTAATTTTAAGGAGTTTAATTATAACACTAATGCCAATTAACTAATATTAGAGAAAACCGTTTAATAAGACGAAAAAGAATATTTCTTGTAGAATAAGTATCTAATAAAAAAAATTGCGATACGATTTATAATAAGTATGTAACTTCCATATACTATTTAATGTAAATCTATAATTAGGGAGTATTAGTAGTTATTACATAACAAATTAGTATAAATTATTATTACATTTCATTAATGTATAATGTAACAGTTCCACATTAATTGAAAAAAATAAGGTTTTTGGGCGGGAAAAAGAAGAGAGGTTTTATTAAATATTTTATTTAATGCATCTGCCAGCAATTATATATATATATATATATATATTTATATTTATATAGATTCTTTAATGCATTGAACCTAAGTCGCAGGATCTTGTGCTTCTTAAGCTTATTTGGCATAAATTGATGCTTCCTATATGACACGTATTCAGGTTGGGTTTTGACTATTAGGCTTGAAAATTACCATAAACTATTTTAGCTTTCATTTTTTTAAGTTACCATATACTACTCTTACTTTTTTTATTTACTTCATATATTAATTATTTATATATGCACTCTTTTTATTTTTAAAACGTTATAAATTTTTATTTGTGTATTAGTTTTCATATATGATCTATCAAATAATATATTTTAACGATCTTCGATTTGACATTTATATTGCATATATGAAATAAAAATATTTTCACCCATATTTATAAATAAATAAATTTTATTATCAACTCAATTTAAAAACATTTTATAACAATATAAATATATATATATATATATATATATATAGGGTCGCGCTCCGGTGAGAATGGTGCTCCAGGAAAGAAATAAGAATAAATTTCAACCATTAGATCATATAATTCAGCCAACAAAAAGTCAACATTATATCATCATTAAGGGCATTTGAGACATTTTACACTACATCACACAAAACCTAATCTTATCAATGGACCCCACATCATAATTCCACTCACCCGCACGTTGCTCTCTCTCTCTCTCTCTCTCTCTCTCTCTCTCTCTCTCT
>CACSLK010027841.1:27009-37401 GCA_902706635.1 Striga hermonthica
CTGCAGTAATAGAAAATAATATTATATGTTTTTACAAGACACAATTTTTCAAATGACAATGATGAAAGTAAAATTCTTAGCAGGTGCAAACTACGAACATTAACTTTTAAAAAGTTAAATTAAATTCAGAAGCAATCAAATGAGAGGATAAAATAAACATACAATACAATAATCACAATAAAATAAATAAATAACATAAAAATTCAAAATGATTGAAAAACAATTTATAGAAGCTACCAAGTTAAATGAGTAGTAAAGTAATTGAATATGAAAAACAAAATTTTTATTTCTTTATTGATCCACAATTATACAAATATAATTTTTTATAAATATAAATAACATAAATTTTTTTTATTAATGTTAAATTTTTGTTATGTTAATACAAACTTTTTTTTCTTAAGGGAATTACATGAATATATTACTACTATTATATAGTTTCCATAAACAAATTTTAATGCGTCAACTACATTTTTCTTATCATATATAATAAATGTTCGTTATATCAAAATAAATTTTACTCTTTTTATAATTTATATAAAACAATTTAAATGCATTTGTCTTTAGTGAACATTTTAAAAAAAAATATTTAGCATAAGTTATATGAAAAAAATAAGGGCTTGATTGTTTATAAAATAATTTGTTCAAAATGAGTTATTATCGTTGACCATGCCGGTACCAAGAAAGAAAGAAGGGTTTTTTGGGGCAGGCTACAATACATCAGCTGAACAAATGAGTTACTTTCGTTGACCATAGTTAATTTTGAAAAAGGCGGTATGGTATGGTTAGTTGTTAGTGGCATTTTAAGAACGTATTAAAATAATATTTAAAATAAAATGATTAAAATTGATTTGATGTAAAAGTAAGAGATAAATAATTGAAAATGTTAGGTAGTTAAAATTATGTGAGTTGATAAACAATGAATTAAAGTTGATGTGATTGGTAAGAATAATTGATTTGTATTATTTAATTATATGAATAATATTAAAGATAGTGGGGTTGGGTTGAAGTTGAGTTATATTTTGTGTATAAAATAAAGGTGAGAAATAATTCATAAACAATCAAGTCCTAAGTAATTTGTTATTGACATGAATATTATAGATTACTCTGTCTATTTGTAATTTTACAAAAAGTGATCTTTCTTCAACGAGCTGCCAAAACGGGCCGACGGAGCGGACTGACCCGTAGCCCGCCATTGGGTGGGGCCGGGTGGGCTTGCCCAACTCGCCCCTGCCTCAGGCGGCGGGTCCCGCCGTTTTTTTAATAAAAAAAATATTTAATTTCAGAAAATTTTGAACAAGATCCACAATTTTCAAAGTCTAATCCGAAGCCACAACCACAAATTTTTTGCTGAGCAACAATTAGCCATAACATATGAACAAATTTATTAATGAACAAACCTAACAAAAATTAGGTTTTTTTTTTTTTCGAAAAAAAACAAACCTAACAAAAATTAGCCACAAAATAAATATCAAAATGCAACAAAATTATGCCCAACTTTCTTATTCATAAACAATTAAAGAGGTACAACTCCAGTTTGCTTCATTTCAGTTGATGAAGGAGATACAAATAAAAAAAAAGCCTACCCAGAATCGGTGAAGAACCCACGGGCAAGGGCAAAGGTGCTGCGAGGGTGGCGGACGACGCGCGGGGAGGGCGGTATGCTGTCGGCAAATTTGTCGTCTGTCGGTAAGGTCGCGACGCGTTCGACGGCGGGGTGGGCGGAGGGCGAATGAGCTAAACTGGAGTTTGAGTGATTAGGATTTGGTGAGGAAGTGGAACTGGAAGAGATGAGGATGAGGACTGAGGAGATGTAAACGGGAGGCGATAAGACCAACTTCAACGTGACTGTATCTCTTAGGCCATCTCCAACCGAAAAACCAAACTCAAACCCATTTTGCAGTAAATATCCCATTTTTGTAGTAATTCATCTCCAAGCGAAAAACTCATTCTCAAACCCAAAAGAATATTCCTAGAATATTCTCTTTTACACCAACTTTTATAACTTTTCAATACTACCCACATATTTTACAATTTTACAAATTAAACTACACTATTATTTTAAATTCAATTTGGACTTTATGTAATTAAAATTAATTATACATAATAAAATCGGAGAAATAAATATTCATTAAAAATTAAAATTTCACCACACAAATAAAATTAAAACTATGTACCGATTGAATCAAAACTGTTACTTTTGAAAATATATGATTTAGTGTAGATTTTCACTCTAGACCATATATGGTCTAGCGCATATATCTACTCGATTGAATTGGAATTCAAAGGAAGGAGGGCGTGGAGCTTAAATAACTCGCCCTCACATTTTAAAAACTGATACTTTTTTTCATTGTATTAGTGCAAATTAAATGATAGACCAATTGAATCATCTATGTACATATATTCACATTTTAAAAGTGAAGAACATATATATACATCTATGTACCGATTGAATCAAAACTGTTACTTTTGAAAATATATGATTTAGTGCAGATTTACACTCTAGACCATATATGGTCTAGCGCATATATTCACATTTTAAAAACTGATACTTTTTTCATGTATTATGTAATTTGTATCCTTTTGTTTGAACTTATGAAGCATCTCGTGTTGTTATACATAATTTTTTTAATTACTATTTGGGTAATAAACATTTATATAATATTACATATTCATATATATCAAATTATGTTAAATAAAAATAAATAAAATATATTTTTATTATTTGAGTAATTAACATTTTATATAAGATTAAATATACATATATACCAATTTATTTGAAATAAAAAATAAATAAAAAATAAAATTAATACAAAAGATATATTTTGATAAAATAAAGGACTAAAATGAAAGATAAAAGGAAGAAATGCGTTTTGCTACAGTCAAACGCAAATTTGGGTTTTGAGGAGAGAGGAAATGGGTAAAAACTCATTTTGAGTTTGAGTTTGCAGTTCGGTTGGAGACTTTTTACTGCATTTTTTTGCGTTTTGGGATTCGGTTGGAGAAGGTCTTAAGAATTACGCTATTTCAACGCAAAAACAGAGTCCAACACTATTCACAACACTACATTATTATTTTTTTTTTTCTTTTTTATATTATTGGTAAATTTTTGTATAATGTGTATTAGTAAATGTATTTCTTAGTTATATAACTTTGTGCAATGTAATTTTATGCTATATAATTTTGTGTTTTTTTTATTGATGTATTATAATTTTATTTTATATTTTTTTAATATTAAAATGGTTATATGAGTAAAAAAATTTAACCCAAACAAGTAGCTTTCATTAAAATTAAAAGGTTACAACGTAAATCATAAAATACACAAATAAAACAACATAATATTAAAAAATTTTATATAAGATTAAATATACATATATATAACAATTCATTTGAAATAAAAATAAACAAAATATATTTTTATTATTTGGGTAATAAATATTTATATAAGATTAAATACATATATATGGTATTAAATATAAATTTATATGAAATAGAAAATGAATAAAAAACTAATATATTTGATGTATAGTAAAATATAGATATAAGGGCTGGAGATGAATGTTTCATTCTATTCTAGAGTAAAGTAAAATCCGCGCTAGAGTAGAGATAAGGGCTGAAAATGGCCTGAGAATGATATGACGATGTTGAGATGTGAATTAGAGGAGCAAGAATGAGATATGAGAACAAGTGATTAACAGATTAGGGTATGGTTGACCTTTTATATATTTTTTTCATTTTTTTAATTGTAATTGATGGGCTAGCCCTCCCTAGCTCGCGTTGGTCCGCGGCCCTCGCGGGCTTTTCCGTTTAGGCACGCTTCCCAGTGAGCCTAGAAAATCTCGGCCCAACGGCAGGCCGGCCCTCGGGCTGTTTTGACAGCTCTAGTCATGCTATTCACCATCAGATTTATTTTGCAAAGAAATGAATTATTTAATAAATTTGTCAATTATAAAAAGTGAAAAAATATGTGGATCAAAATTGAATCATTTTTTGTTTTGTAAGTATTTTAATATTTTTTTTTATTTTATTTGGCTAATATTTGTACATTTTTTTTTTTGAATCATTCTTTTAGCATTTTATCTATTGGATAGAAACGTTAGTTATTCATAAATGATTAAAATTATTTTTATTATCCAAACATTTTAAAAAAATAACAAATCAAGAAGTGTCATGAATGTGACATGTTGAGAGAAGATGACAATATGGCATACGATTAAAAACGAGAAAAGTAAACAACACAAGATTTACGTGGTTCGGCAATATGCCTGCGTCCACGGCGGCTAAGGGATCTTTATTATTCTCAATAGTCACAAATACATCAATACACCATGTATTTATACTATAATCCTACAAGGTATTAATTTACTTAAATACCCCGTACCGTTACGCTCCCCCTTTTCTGTCGTCGGAAAGAGGTCAATTATATCGAGCCTCTCCTCAACTTGTACAGAAGATTGCGCAGTCGAGTGCCACGAATCGTAGGAGAGGAGAGCGAAGCATATCGACTAAGCCAACTAATAGGCCAAGGACCTCCGCGAATCAATCACTCGAAATCTCGCTTTCAAGCAAAGCGGGGACCTTTGGTACTTTCCTTGGGTCGGGAGATGAAGAATTAAACCGATTCTTTTCAATATCGCTCCGCTTCCCTGGCTACGTTCACTCCGTTACGCTCGCAGGCATCAGCCTGCCTCCTTCCTTTGTCAATATATGAGCCATATCAACATGACAAATACTTTTTTCATCAATATCACTAATATCGTTTTAAGTTAAATTTATTTAATCTAA
This sequence comes from Striga hermonthica, assembly GCA_902706635.1. NCBI lineage: Eukaryota > Viridiplantae > Streptophyta > Magnoliopsida > Lamiales > Orobanchaceae > Striga > Striga hermonthica. The sequence continues at coordinate 31,792 of CACSLK010027841.1, forward strand.
AAATTTTATGAAAAAAATGTATGATATTTTAGAGTACCAATCAAGTATATATTTTCTACATTGCTGATCTTAGAAAATGTTTGTTTATGAAATTTTCGAATATTTCAACTCAACCATTTTTTTTAACTCAATTTTGCTCAACCCCATTATATCAATATTATCAATATAATTAAATATCATCAATTAATCATACATACAAACCACATCAACATTAATTCACTATTCATCCACTCACATTATTTTAACTAACTATCACTTCAAATCATCTCTCTCATATTTTTACATCAAATCAATTCTAATTATTTTATTTTAATATTATTATACTATACCCAATAATAACTAATTATACCTACTTTTATAAATTAACAAAACTAAACCAAAAAATCCAAACAAAACTAAAAATTTCTATAAACAAACATGCTCTTAGTTGTTTGATGATTATTAATAATTAATACTATTCATCAACCACTAATATTATCTTTAATAAAATATTTTAAAATATAATAAATAATCTGTTCATCAACATCATTTTAACATCAACCAGCGCAACACGGTGGCGTACTAGTTTAAATGTAAGGAACAACACATTACATTACATGCGTACCAATACAACATGAAAAAGAACATGAAAAAGAAAAATAAGCCACACAACAAAACTACCTTCCAAATGTAATAATACGGAAACATGCCAAACAAGAAAATAACTATACTCCAAGGGGTCGTTTACTTTGGGGATTAGATTACACAAAATAATCCTAATACCTTTATACGTCAGCTTTCCGATCTCTTGTTTACTTGTGTGACAATTTTGTTTGAGAATAATCTATTGTTTACTTTGTGGGATTAATTGATAGGGTAAGTCTTGCAATGACATCTTTACCCCTGGAGCCTATTGAAACGACAAAGATTGAGACGAGCTTCCATTTGCATCAGCGGGATTTTCTTTCATTTTGTTCGAACCCTAAAAGCGAGGTGGACAATTCGACGGTTTGGACGTGTGGGATTCCAACAATTCGACGACAAATTTGTCATTTCGGAAATTCGACGACAATTCTGTCTGGACGTGTGGGATTCCGGCAATTCACACGGCGTGCGGTTGTGAGGTAAATCCCTTTTTTTATGTATTCATCGATCTTTTGACCTCTTTTCCCACGGCGTGTGGGATTCCAGCAATTCACACGGCTACTGTGATTATTTTCCCTCTTCCCAACATTGCTCTAATTTTGATAACCTTCTGCCAAAACACGCAATTAGGGTTTTCATTCTCCTCACTACCGACGGGCGAGAAAAGGGATCCATCGTGTGCTCCATCAACCACCACCAAGAACGGTCTGTCAATCGTGAGTTCTTCGTATATGTGCACCCCAATTTTTGTGAATAAGCAGGCTGTTGAGTTGTTAAAAACTTAAGAACAAAATGGTGCTATTTTTATTTTTTGGCCTTGTTCAGTGCCTTTTTCATATTATTGTTCAGTTGAGTTTTGCTTTAGCCTTGTGTTGTCTTGTGTATAGCTGAGCCTTGTGTTACTTTTGGGGCTGAAATTGAGATTGATTTTATGCTGATTGAGCTTAATTTTTCAGTTTCGAAGAGTTCATACAATAGATTAAGTTTTACCATGTTTGAAGATAAAAAGAAAGAGAAGCATGTTGTAAATTGCTGAAAATGTGCTAAATTTTAAGTTTGAAGATTCTGTTATATTCTATATTTGTGCTGAAAATGTGCTTAATTTTAAGTATTGTTAGGTTAGTGTAAATTGCTTTCCTCAATGCAGTTGGTTTTCATAATTTGTTAGAAAGTGAAATTGTTCTTTTGTTTTCACACCTTGCTTTTAAGTTATTCTTCTTATCGGCAGCTACAACGGTGATTTGTAATACGAGGTTTACATATATGTCATGTCATTTCAGCTTTTTAAGAATTTGATTACCATCAAAGGTTTCTGTTATGTCCAAATTATAACATTGGTCTTGTATGCCAGTGGGGTGTTTTGCTAGGTCCTTGATTGTTCAGTAGCAAAAGGGCACCAGTCGGTTCATTTGATTTCAGAAATTTTAACAATAATGCTTTATTACTATGAGTTCTTTGAATGATTTCTTTGTTCAGTAGCAAAAGGGCACCAGGGCACCAATAGCCATATGGTTTTTCTAATTTGTTAGAAATTGAAATGGTTCTTTTTTTAAACACAACTTGTTTTATGTTAATTTTCTTATCCTGATTGAAATGAACCGTACGTTATTAATTTTCACATTCTCAGCCAAACAAGATGTCAAATACTTCTCAAATGAGTTCAAGCAATCGATATAGCCGATCCTCTAGTAGTCCGTTTGAGGTTAGGCTATGTGATTGTGGCGACGCAGTCGATGTGTTCACATCAATGACGAGTGACAACCCAGCTCGAAGGTTCTGCAGATGTCCTAGATGGAAGGTTAAATTTTTATCTCACTACCCTTTAAAGTTGTTTCGAGAATTATAGCAAACATGCCAATGGCTATTTGTTTTATTAATGTGTGCAGTACAAATTTGGAAACTGCATTTTACAGTGGTGGTATTTTGATTGAGTCTTGTTGGTAATTTTTATATGAGATGCAATTTTACCCCTGATTTATCGGTCATTATATTCTTGTGCATCTGTATTCGGGGGGCTTGAAAATTTTATTTGCCTTGATATTTGTTATGCATTTGTTCAGGGTTATTTCAGTTTGAAAATGAGTATTTTTTTTAGGTGGTTAAACCACCTTTGTTGGTTGCATCCGGTGGTGTTGGTTATGTAGTGTTTTCTTTTCTAAACATGTATCTAACATGAAGTTTGGCCTTTGAATTGTTTTGATTTACATAGTTCAATGACGCTGAAAAGGCTTGTAACCTTTTTGTATGGATTGATCTTGAGTTGTCGCCGTTCCAAAAGGCTTGTTTTAACAAGCTTAAGGCTGAAAAGAACCGGTTGCAGGAGCAAATATTGTGCAAAAATGTAATGGAGAAATTGCTATCAGAGCGGTTGGACTTAAAATCTTCCGAGAAAAAAGCGTTGGAAAATGAGAATAAAGTGATGGGCCTTAATTTGGAGATTGAAGCAACCAAAATTGTAGAACTACAGGTGAGCCTAGATGATGTTGTTCGTAAAGTTGAGAGTTTGGAGAAGAAACTCAAATATATGAAATCTACACTTTGGTGCATGGTTTTCTTTGTTATTAGTCTTTTGTTTTTTATGTAAGGTTGGGTAGAGTAAACTATGATGATGTTCTTTAACGGCCGTCCACTTATTTTGTGTGTAATAACTGATATTTTGCAAATCTACTTTGTACTGTTGTATAGTATTAATGATGGCTTACTATGCATTCGTCTTTTCAATTTAAAATGATTATATGATTGGTCAGAAGGGATGAAATTGGCCATTGAGGGGTTGTTTACTTCATGGTCAAAAGTTTTAAATTTGACACGACGTGCTATGACAAATCACGCCAGGTCTATAGTTAGGCTTAAGCTTTTCTTCCCCCCGGGTTGTTAGCAGTGTGTGGGTGCATGCGTCTGCCACTTTAGTTGGTCAAAATATTCACGAAGTAAGAGACATGATATGACCAATCACTGCATGCCTGAACTGATTAGAAATCACTTACTTGCCAACCATGATTTCTAGCTTTTGCCATGTAAAGCATTACTGATAACGAAGCATGATACCTCTTTATTTAAATGACACACTTAACAAGGGAAATAATCTGGGCTAAGTAAAACGAACTATGATGATGTTCTTTGATTCAAGTCCACTTTGTACAGTTTTGTTTTGTGTTTTGACTGATCTTTTGTATAACTACTTTGTACTTTTGAATTAATGACAAAACTGTATGCATAATTGTATTGCAATATCAGCATTCAATTTAAATTAAATACATTCATTGTTGGTCAAACAGGCTGAATTGCCCATTACCTGATATGACGTTAAGTGACAACTCACTGCAATTCTATAGGTAGGCTTATGCTTTTTCAGGTTTAGCTTTTCTTTATAGCTGAGGTTGATTGGACTAGAGTGTTTCACGACTATATGACATGTGTAATATCCCGACCTTTTATCAGTATAATAATATTTCAGTTCCGATATTATTTTTCGGAGTTAATTAATTTCAGTTATTTCAGTCATAAATTACCGGAACTATTTTCGACGTACCGTCTACGTTCGAAATAATTTGGTAATTTAGCATTATGTTTAATTGAGTAATTAAATATAATTAAGTGATTAATTTAACTTAATCACGAGATTAGCTAATTGTTCGGATTTTATTCCGAGTCCATGTTCAAGTGCCGTGCGTGTCCGCAAGTGCCGTGCAACCTCTAGCCGGCGGAGTGTCCAAGGCCGCGCGCATGCTAAGGGGCGGAGTATCCGAGGGCTTGTGTAAGAGTCCGTGCCTAGCCCTTGTCTTGTTGCTAGCATGTGACCGAGAGAATCCGTGCATTTTCATGTGAGACCGTGCGCCCTTTTTGTCTTATTTCTCCCCTAGTATCCGTGCACTCCTCCTTGTATTTTTGTGCATGTGGGCTCGTGCAATTTGTCTCAAATGCGTCCATATGTTGGTTCCTTGACCGAGCATGGCCATGTGAAGTCCTTCCCCTCTTTTTCTCCGCCCAAACTTTCGGTTTTAAGGGAGGACTTGGAAAATTTATGCATTTTGCTCCTTTTCATCCCATAAATGCCGAGAGTTAGTGAGTTTTTGTGTGAATTGGTCGGGAGCTTTTACCGAGCACCGTACGCAAGCACCCGCACGCCCGCAAGCACCCGCACGCTAGTCCAAGAGCACGCACGCATCGCCAACGCTCGCACACGGGAAAGGTCACGGCCGAGAGTTCGAGAGTTAGTCTCCGAAGGCTTAACAAGAGGTAAGTTCCCGAGAATATCATGTTTATTTGAGATTAGATGTTAAAATGGTCTTGCATGCGTGTTATAGCCATCGTCGTACATCCATGATACATGTTAAGTAAATATCCGCACCATGTTATGATTTTCATAGAATTCCCCGAACAATCTTGCATGCTTAATTTTTATGCACAATATCATGTTTAAATTAGCCTTAATGTTCGGAAGATATGTCATGTTTGAAATGTTTGGCCGAGGATGACGTGGTTGCGCACGTAGCGCACCACGGGCCGTGCGTACTTGCTCGTGCATGTCAAGTTAGTTTTTCTCCGACCATTATTACATGCTTAACCTCTATATGCAATTTCATGCTTAGTTTAACTTAATTGTTCGGGCAATTAATCATGTTACTAGTACATTGGCCGAGGGGGGTGTGGTCGCACACGTAGTGCGCACCACGGACCACCCGAGAACGCATGCATGTTATGTTCAAAAAACTTCGACCACTATGTGTTATTTTGTTCAGAAAAATCATGTTAAGTTCAGCTATAAATGAATTGCCGAGACAGTATGTAATTTGGTCGAAGAGCGGCACGACGCCGTCGGCGGTGCATGGCGCCCGCCGCGGCCTTAGTTCAGCTTCATGTGAAATTTTCATGTTTTCAGCAATTATATGTTTATATGTTCATGTCATGCTATTTTAAGTCATGTTGTTCGGAGAATATTGCCGGACGGCCGGCAAAGGCCGGCCGTGGCCGCGCTGCCCGCAC
>CACSLK010027842.1:14335-25125 GCA_902706635.1 Striga hermonthica
ATAACAAAGAACAAATAGGATTTAAGGAGCTAGGGAGTCGGGAATATCCGTTTTGGTTCGACATTGCAATTATCAAGCAAGAGATTGTTCGGTTAAGTGATTTGAATAACCGGCACGTTCAAACACTCATTCTCAATAACTTTTCGTAACAAGAGAACAAACTTAAACGACAAGTTAACAAGTCATTTAACACCTAGGCAATACAATTACGAACAAGCCTAGTTTATACGAGCCTATTTCGACCGACTCCTCCCCTTTCGGTTCTAAGAGTCGATTAAAGGAAACTAGAGGGTTGTTAATCCACTAACCCGTTTAGAATTACCAACAACATGCATGAATTTATCGAATTCAATTGAAACAATTGGAAATTGAAGTGTCACCCTTCAATAATTATCAAAACTCACGAACGATGATTGAAAACTCTAGAAAAAGCTTAACTCGTACAAATTAAACAATCACGAACATGATAATCGCAAGCGAATTCAAAACATCAATCCCCTATTCCCTAGCATATGAATTTAGCCACTCATGATCGATTCAACATCAAAATGATCAATAATCCAAGCCATCATAACCATAAATTAAACGAAAAGAAAGCTTATGATTAACATCCAATGTCGAAAACGAGAGCAAATCAAATCCAAAAGCGAGAAAAGGAGTTTTCTACTCTCCAAATCCAATCACAAGTCAAAAACTAAGAGAGAAATATGTTTTCTCTCAAGAAAAGTCGAAAAAACGAAGTCAGGAGTCCCAAAATATGCCCTAGGCTCGATCTATTAAGCTTCCAATTCGAAAATCCGCAGAAATCGCGCCTGTTACAAAACAGACCTTAGCGCCGCTAAGGGGTTAGCGGCGCTAAGCCTTCTTAGCTGTTAGCCTCTATCCCGCTAAGCTTCCAAAACGCCGCTATCCACACATGCCTTAGCAGCGCTAAGGCCTTAGCGCCGCTAAGGCCCCCGGCAACTTTGCATGACTTCACGGTTTGGGCTCGTTCGGGCTCGTCTGGTATCGGAATTCAATTCCGTTTTTTCCTACGCATCGCTAATGAGCCCCTCTTTCTAATGGTGTCAGCTTCCCCAAAAGATTCTCGAAAACCTGTTCTCCCGAGGTCTCCAAACTACACACCAAAAACGAAAAGAAAACAGAAAAAGACCGAAAAACAAACGGAAAACACCGCAACACTCAAATGAATGCAAAACACATAATAAATGGCAAAAAGATCCTAAAACCACCTAAACGACTCAATACGGGGGAAAAAGAACGGCAAAAAGATAACGAAAAGCACAACAAAAATGGGACAAAAAATCTCCTCACCCACTCAAATAAAAATGAATGGTATAAATGGTTCATTTCATGCATGGTAGTATAAAATTGTTGAGATGAGTGAATAAAATTATTTATGCCGGTAAATAAATATTTCATTTCAACAGAAAGCTTTTCAGAAACACACGGGGATGTGGCTAACAAATATAAATAAAATATATAGAAAAACAAAATATATACAATTCACTCTGTAATGTAAACTTAAATTTCATTTTGTCCAACAAATGGATTTGCCATACTCGAGAATTTAATTTCATATATACAATTCATTTTGATTAATAAACTTGAATTTCATTTTGTATACATAAGAGAGATTATTTCATTTTCTATATGTAAGAGAAAATTTATTTTCAGACCCAATCGTCTTAATATTGATTAATATTAAATTTGTGTGAGATTATAAATTTATGGTAATGAAATAGAGATTTATAAGATATTGATTAATAACAAACTTATGGAAGCAATAAATTTACGGTAATGAAAAATATATTTATAAGGTAAGATGAAATAAATATTTATGATTCATTTCAAGCCAATTATGTTTCCAAATTTTTTATCCAAACCTTACAAAAAAAAAAAAAAAATATTTGGACGCATATGATTCCAAAGCGTACGAGACTGCCACTTAGGTACAGCACGTTTTAAATGAATATATAAGGAGAAAGGGGATATTACTACAATATATAAATCATTATTGTTTAAAATATTTTTGATACTGAATTTCAAATCAAATTTAATACATTCGACTACCTTAAATGAATCAAATTGATCATAAATTCACTTTTCTAGTAAAACAAGTAGGAATACGAATACTCAAATATTTTTACAAATCTCGAATTGAATGTTTCAGCATTCGTTTCTATTCATTTCGTTTACAACACTACACATCACAACAAAGCAACATAAGCTATGGAAAACATCAAGCAACTCGAAAATAGGTAACAATTACATTCACATTGATCGACTACAAAAATATGCAACCCATATATCCCCACAACAATATGCATAAGACATGACGGGAATTCTTTCCGTGTAGGAAAAACATGCTAGAGAAAAAGATGGGATGTGAAGATATTTTACGTATAGTAAGCCATGGTGAACTATCCTCATTTTCATGCATCCTCTTATCTCCTTCAAACGCTCCTTATTCTCGTATCTTGTCCTCTTGCTTAAGTATTGCATTCAGTTTTCTTTCCAACTGTATTGAACACAAAAAGACAATGAGAAGTTTAGTAAATAACCCCCCATAACTGAGAAGTTACTAGGGAAATATTCCACGTAAGAAGAAAAAAATAAAACGATGCATTGATGAAAAGATCAAACCATTTTTCAGTAAAACCCAACTCAAAGGCAAACCTGTGAATTTTTAGTCTTCAGTCTCTGAAGTTCTTCAACAAGACTCCCAATGCTGGCACAGTGGAAGCTCGTTTAGAAGTACTAAGACGTCCAAAATAGACAAGATTTCTCTCTATACAAGGTGGTTTTATTTTCATACCTTTGTTGTAGTTGAATCACTTGAGCATGCAACTCCCTCTCCCTGGCAGTACTCTGCGATAAATAGTCATCAAAATACGTACACAAATTTCTCCTTTGGATGTGTTGTGTACTGTCTATACAATAGTAAAAACTTAAAACAAAAGCAATTCTACCTGCAAAGGATCAATTGATCCTGACGCAGTTGACTCACTAGCATTGCCTTCACAAAACAAATCAAGAATCAAGATACCGAGTTATCAAAGAACACTTAATGGAAAACTAAAGAACAAGAAAATTTGAAGTACATAGAGAAAGAGTGCGAATAAAGTAAAGGCATTACCAGAAGTTTGTTCGACAAGCTTTATCAACTTAACTAGCTCTTCCTGTCAACACGGTAAAAGCACAGATCAGAAAATAAATAAATAGCTTAAGGGGTGATGAGGTAAAAGTAGTGGCTTTTCCTTACTCTTTGTGCGGTGTTCTGCTGCAGGATACACTGCAATGATGGGAGAAATGAAGCAGCATTTGATGTAATCGGGCTAGTTGACCCACTAGAAACCGGATTAAACATGTTCATAGGAACCTAAAAAAAAAGAAAGAAAACCGGAGTCATGCATATGTACATACATATATGCACATTATAAATGAGGAAGAGAGAGGATCATCAAATAAAAAGGAAAAAAAAATGTTATAGCTACCTTGGAGCTAAGATCACCTGAAGTGACCTTAAAACGTCCTCTACGTTCGACTATAGCACCTTCGGATGTATCGTCACCTAACATGAAAATACACTAATATATTTAGAATCTACAGATAATCAAATGAAAAGGAATAAAAGAAAAGCATATGTCCACATATAGATGATAAAGAAATCACATAGAAGTTTTTGTTCTTAATGCATTACCAGCAATAAAATCTTTTTTCTGGCGATACTGCAGCGGACCACTATGATTCCGTTCCGACTGATATCTTGGTTGCAAATATTCCCTTCATATTAAACCGAAACTACTTTGCCTCAGAGGAGGTTTTGCTAAATTAGAACGCAAGGAAAAGCAATAAATATATATAGTTGTGAATAACAAGGTAATGTCGGATAACTATCCTGTTCTAACTAGCAGAAACCGCATTGCATAAGCCCCTAGAAGAAAGGTACACATATTCCAACAAGTGGGCATTGTATTTATTTATAAAAACTGGTCACTTATATGAAGAAAAAAAAAACCATGTCACTTNGCCAAAAAAAAAAAAAAACACACGTCACTTAGCCAGCTTTACAGTCCAAAGGACAGGTGTTTTACCCACTGGAAATTGACTTACATAAATAGAAAACTTAAAGAAAAGACCATACCTATCTCCATCACCAAAGAGCTTTTTAGGAGAGAGAACATTATCATGTAATAGCGAGCCACTGGGAAATTTTTTACGCCCCGAAAGTGCTGATGGTATGAATGAGCCACTTTGAGAAGAATCCACACTGTCATTCCTTGTAGCTTCTCGACCCACAGCACTTGTGGATGACTGATGTTGAGTTTGTTCAGAATCTGAATGGACAGATCCTCTTGAACTTAGACTACCAGTAGTACCAGCATCATCTTCTTCACAAACATCAAAAAAACCCCTGCAATAAGGAAAGATAAGTGGAAAAACATTGCATGCGGTGATCACCATACATATAGATATTGGCAAAAAGAGATGCATGAAATGCAATTCAATAAATGTATTGGAGTTTCTACATGAAAATTAAATCAAATTATATAATTCTACGAGGCTTATACGCTTGAAAGGTCAATCAAGATCTGATGTCATCTTTATTTCTCTTCCTATCGAAAAAACATATATGGATTGGCGGTGCAGCTACAATTATTGATTAAAAATGTTACGAGTAGTTATTAGCATTATCTCTTCTAAACAAATGAAATGTTAATCTTTCACAGATATTTAAAAAATTAGTGTTATTGGGTTTAAAATAAGCATACTTGAGAGCCTGAAGAGGTTTCTCAGGAAATACAGCCAGCGAACCCTCCAAATGATTCAAGCCATTGAGCTCGTCCTAAGGAAATTGAAGAAATGAGAGAAGAGGGGGGGAGAGAAACAGGAAAAGAGAATCTTCACAGTTCACAGTTAGGGGAAAAACTTTTCAAAAAAAAAAGAAAAATAAATCAAGCAATACTGTTTTAGCTGTAACTCATACCTCCATCTGAGATGCATCTTTAGAATGATCAGCCTTCTCAGAGAATGACTCCTCCTGTACGTCCATGTTCTTTCCGCTTACACTGGAATCCTCTGAATTTGACATAAAATCATCTTGAATCTGCAAGCAAGAGAAAACCAGAACTGAGAAGGTGGGGCGGGGAGAAAAATGGAAGGAAGTTAGAAAAAGAAGCAAACAACTCCAATAGATATGTGGCCAACATACAAGGGCTGCTTGGTTCTTCAGATCCTCCAAATTGAAATTCCAAGCACTGACTCCGCGAATGTATTCTTGCTGCACATAGCTCGACATAAGGACATGCTTGATTAAGTAAATATGTCCATGGAAAAGTTGGAAAGAAAAACTTTAATATTATTTGTAACAAATTAATTGTGTCCATCTTTTTTTTCAGTTCAACAAAGTAAACCACATATAAGTAGCCAGAAAGACCGAATGCATAAAGAACCATAATGTGCAGTACTTAATGAGATTTTATCTGAATGAAAAATCTTGTGTACTTGCACGAGTCTATAAAAGAAATGAAAGATCAGAGATCAGACATGCTTTACTTCTGACCTGTGATAACTGCTCCTTGTCCTCATAAGATGCCTTATTCTGAACAAGCATATCAGCTTCTTTGGCCTGAATTGTAATTTGATGTCAAACACAGTCAAGAAATTATCTAACAAGATATATTTTCTTTTGCGCAAGTAATGTGAGCACGCGAAGGCAAATACACTAAGTAACAGCAAAGGAATGAGACCTTAAGAACCCTAAAACGTTCTCCCAGAGGGTTCAGACCATTAAGGATAGTACGATCTAAATATTCATTGGAACGCGCATGTTTAAAGAATGCGTGCTTCAAAAGCTTCTCGGAGGAGGGCCGTTTTTTGGGATCCTTAACCAAGCAAGCAGCAACCATTTCTTTGAATGACTGCAAAAAAGTAGCGTTTTAACACACAAGATTTATAGTCAAAGTTATAGTAAAACAGCAAAAACCTTGGAGAATCTTTTATCTCTCTCGTAGTCCAGCCCAGGTGGTGCATTTTGAAGCGTCATTAGCAGAACCTTAACAAATAGAAGAATGTGAAGACCAATTAATGTGAATAACTAGACACAATACAAGATTTATTAAGATTTATCAACCTTCATTGGCGGGTACTTGGAGAATGGAGCATGACCATGGGCAAGTTCAAGTGCAGTTATTCCAAATGACCAGATATCTGCTCTGTAGATGTAAAATTATAAGTCAAATGAGAAAGATAGACATAGCTTAAGAAGTAGATTGAATGAAACTTCATTAACAAATACTCACTTAAAATCATATCCATGTAATTGTTGCATGACTTCAGGAGCCATCCTATAAAAATAGACAAGCTAAATGTTACATTAGAAGAAAACATGATTTGAAGATGAAATTGAAATTATTCCAAGTAATTAGGTCGTCTTGAAAACACATAAAATAATTAAAATATCGCAGCTCGTGGAAGTTTACCAGCACGGGGTTCCCACAAAAGTATTCCTTGACCGTTGACGGTCACCAGTGTCATACATACAAGCAGCAACCCCGAAATCTGCTAATTTAACAGAACCATCACAGTCTAGCAGTATGTTCCCAGCCTGTTGACACATGCTAAGGGGTAAGTAAAGTGAAATCGATGTTGCTATAACTAAAGAAGCAAGAAGTGACAACTGCTTAGAAGGAGGATGCACAAAATCCAAATACCGTATTACACACAATTATCGACACCAGAGATGGTGTGAATAGAGAAGACAAACAATACAGCCAAATGCCTAAAAACCAGAAGCTTGCCTGATGGCCATAGTACACTATAATTCCGATAAGAAAGCAGAAAGTGATTTCAACTCACGGTTAACAAACCAATCATACATTTGCACCTCTTAATATAGCTTAAATAGCAATCAAATATAGTGCTCAAACAATGTGAGACAGCCACACCTTCACGTCTCGGTGGATATGTCCATGGTGGTGAAGATACACAAGAGCTTTGAGGACCTCACGTAATAATGTAGCAATAACGGGCTCCTCAAAGCCTTCCGGATAAGCTGATTTCATTATGTGTAAGCAAGATCCACCAGCCATGTAAGGCATCACGACCCATAGGTTGTGACCAGCGGTGAAGGAACAGTGTGCCCGTAAGAGATTTGGATGGTCAATCAAAATCATTGTTTGCACTTCTCGTCGAATGTTATCCTATTCTCATGGAAAACCAACAGAGAGAACAAAAGGAAAATTATAAAAATAATGATGCAGCGAGGGACGAGAACCTGAAGCAACTACATGTACTGAACCGGTAACGAGATTGAAAAAACTACAATAACATCAGTAGGTCTTGCAGGTATGGAATTTTGATCACAACAGTGAAGTATACAGAGATAGCATATCATCACAATTCATCAGAGTATTCATGCTTCAGTCATCTTGCAAAACTCCCCTTGTTTCAAATTATTAAACTATTTCAAAGTCAATGCTTCTCATTGCCATTTAGTCTTTCTTCCAGTTCTTTTCCCGCAATTGCAAACATATTCCTAGTAGTTGGTCTACTAAAGAAAAACAGTAACAAATTCTCCAATATCTTGCTCCATGCAAAGCATGAAGAACAAACCTCCTGAACCAAATGTCAAGCTAAAACTTATTTCTTCATCGCTAAGTAGCAATCATTCCATATGATAAGTTCTGAATGTACAAAATATGTTTTCAAATGTTTAATGAAATACTGAATATGTGATCTATATGAAGAAGTTAACTTAAATTCTAACTTGAGGTAGCAAAGCCAAAAAGGCAAGGCCAGCATCCACCAACTCGTAGCTCATCGAAATTGAAAATGTAAACTACTATTCAATTTCAAGAACCCTTTTTTATAAAGAAATTAGCAGAGGATTGGCTGAATCATTATTACACTTCTCAAGATCATGAATGTAGATAGTCAAAGAATGTTAGCGAAAAAGAAAATGATTACTCAAATTGAAACTAGTATAAATTAACCAAGTAGTGATGAAGCAGATAGAAAAGGATGACTTACTAAGTCATTATTGCACTTTTCAAGATCGAGAACTTTGATTGCTACTATCTCATTAAGTGGAACACAATGGGCTCTATATACAGTAGCACTAACACCTTCTCCAACTTCCTCATATAACTCATAATCTTTAGAATTTAGGGGAAATTTTTTCTCTGGAGCCTGTTCCATGAATCTTTATACTACAGTTTCAAGTATTCTACAAGATCCCAATAAACATCAACTGGATATAGAGAAAGACGGCTGGTGTCAAAATAGTGTGACGTTCTATCGCAATAATTTAACATTGTCCCTTCCCGACGCAATGGCAAGCTGAAACAATCTCAAATATAGAAATTCCACTGATGCCTTTCCGAACCAATCTGCAATCAAGGACTTCCCAAGGAAGCTGATAAAGAATAAATCAGCCACTGTTATTCTCATGCTAGCAAGACCAGCCTCCCTATATACCTGTATGTAAGAATTTTTTTCAGAGTTGCAATTATGGTAGACCTTTCCACTAAAGAATGTCTGACAGAAAAATCCCATTCAATGGAACTATTCACTGAATACATTAAGAAAGAAACGAACCAGATTAGTGAAAGCTAATGCAGTCACCTTCAGTAGCAAAAGATTAAACAAAAGGAAAGGAAAAAGAAATAAGTTAAAGATTCAAATGGAGATCGAGACCAGCTGTCAGAATACTGAAAACAAGGACAGCAATATTTTTCATGAGTGCATACAGAAAGGTATGTGCTTACTATCCAAATAAGATCATCCAAATAAATTAAAATGAGCAACTTACGCACGAACACATCTAAGTAGTAGGTACAGGATATAGAAATACTATGTCTTTAGAAATACTATGTTTCTCGAAATCCAATGTCTTTCACTTTAACTTGTCCATGACTCAATAACTTGCACATAGCTACTCAAAAAGCTCTTCAAGTTCGATGGAAAGTAGAAACTCTTGATTTTGATTGCTATCAAAAGCAGAGACCAACTTCAACCATTAATCAGAACAGTCACAGGATGTTTCTAGTTGGCTTAGTAACAAGCTCCTTAAATTTATCAATTAAACAAGTTCTTCATTCAATCATGTGATCACCATCAGGGGATACTGAAAACTGCCAATTGCATACATTTCACTGCAATCCTAGACCATGGCCTAACGACATGATTAATCGCAATGTGATGGAAAACCAGAAATGCAGTCCATTTCCATCTATGCGTATTCAATTTCTCCCAATTAAAACTTTGATATTTATTGTTCTAAAAGTATGAGGTATTTTAGCATCAAAAGATAAATTTTCTTATCTATCACCATTCTCTTCTGAACTGCATGCTTAGAAACAAAACAGATCATCTCAGTTTCTGTAACAGGTGTTCGTCTAAACTTTTGGCACGAAGAAACAAACATGAAGCCCACAGTAATTACTTTATCAGATGCACAATGCCACCCATATTGTTCATGCAAATAGCAACATGACAATTGCAAATTTTCTCAAATGCAAAAAATTACAGCCCCACGAGCAACAACGAAACAGCTGCCTTTGTCTAATCAAAGTGCATTAAGCATCATTGCAACACTAAGATCATTTCATTTCAACCAAAATATAACATCCATGTACCATAAATTGCAGCTTTTGATCAACACCAAATAAAAAATTAATAATTTTACCATTCCCCCTAATCTCTCTCTTCACACACACACACACACACACACACACACACTCACATATAGTAAATAAAAATTGCAGCTTTTGAACAACATCAACTAAAAGTTTATATTGTTCCATTTCATAACAGACGAAGCAAATTAAAATTCAGATGAAATCCCAACAAAAGTTACTGCAAGAATCAGTGAACAACCATCAACTGAGGAACGAATTTCGATTAATCAGGATCATTGATAATCGAATTAGGGTTTCCACGCAAGAGAGGAGAGAACTGAAAAAGCTCAGGGAATAAGAAATGATTCAAGAGACGATGACCAAACGACGCCGTGCCCTCGTTTGATTGCTCGGCCACAGGCGATGTCAAATAGAATCATCACCAATTTTGTCATTTAATTGCAATGGATTTCATTTTTTCTTTTTCTGTTAAGATATAGAATAATTTTATTGTAAAAATCTTATACCTGTAATTGTCTTTCATTTTCTTTAATTATATTTTTTCAATAATTATTTGTATGCTTTTTCTCTTTTGGTCTATGACATGACATCTGGAGAGAAACAAAAGGAATTTGATTTTCTAGAGCATATTCAATAAAATTTGGTAAGCCTCTTCTTTTTACATTTTTAACATACCCCAATCATTCTTACTCCTATTTTATATGTCCTTGCGATGCACGGGAATAATATAAAATTTATTATAAATATGTGGAATTATCACTAATGTTAATATTAATATTATCTTGTTCCTTGAAGTGTGTGCTAGTGGGCTTTCAATTTGCCTATAAAAGGGTACCTACGGCTTTGTAAAATTTGTACTGAAAAGAGAAAAGAAAGGCTTCTTATAATTTAGATCCGGTTTTTACATTGTGTTCTTTATATTCCTCGCATTTTTATAACACGTTATCAGCACGAACGCTCTGCCCGGTCAAGAAAGGTAGGATATATATACATATTACCATTATTCTTGACAAGTTAGGCTCTGCCACAGTCAAAGATATATATACATATTGCTATTATTTTTGACAAGTTAGGCTCTGCCACAGTAAAAAATATATATATTACTATTATTCTTGACAAGTTAGGCTCTGCCACAGTCAAGATATG
>CACSLK010027842.1:30955-43332 GCA_902706635.1 Striga hermonthica
GGCTTGCAAATAGAACGAGTCCAAAATGGGATATTTGTCCACCAATCTAATTACACTAAAAGAATACTGAAACGATTCAATATGGACAAGGCGAATCCACTTAGTACCCCAATGGTCAATCGAACATTAGATGTTGAAAAGGATCCGTTTCGACCTTGTGATGAAGATGAAGAAATACTTGGTCCTGATGTACCATATATGAGTGCAATAGGAGCTCTTATGTATCTTGCTAATTGTACCAGACCTGATATATCTTTTGCTACAAACTTATTAGCAAGATATAACTCGGCACCTACGAGGAGACATTGGAATGGAATCAAGCATATATTCCGTTATCTCCAAGGGACAATCGATTTAGGATTGTTTTACTCTAACGATAAAAAACATGAAATAATCGATTTTGCAGATGCAGGATATCTCTCAGATCCTCATAAAGCAAGATCTCAAACTGGATACGTTTTTACGATTGGCGGAACTGCATTTTCTTGGAGCTCCCAGAAACAAACATTAGTTGCGACGTCTTCAAACCATGCCGAGATCATTGCACTTCATGAAGTAACTAGGGAAAGCGTCTGGCTCAGAAACATGACTCAACATATTCAACAAGCCAGTGGACTATCGAACAATAATGACCCGACGGTGATATACGAAGACAACGCAGCATGTGTCGCTCAAACAAAAGAAGGATACATTAAGAGTGACAGAACTAAACATATCCCGCCAAAGTTATTCTTATATGCGCAAGAGCTTGAACGAAACAAACAAATCAAAGTTCAATACATTCGATCAAGCGACAATGCAGCAGATTTGTTTACAAAGGCGCTTCCGACGACAATATTTCGAAAGCACGTACACAATATTGGAATGAGACATCTTCGGGATTTGCACAGATAATAATTCGAGGGGGAGTATGTGCGGCTGTACTCTTTTTCCCTTATCTCGGTTTTTTTCCCACAGGGTTTTTCCAGATAAGGTTTTTAACGAGCCAGCATAAACGCACATTTAATAGTGATAATTCCAAGGGGGAGTATTATAAATATGTGGAATTATCACTAATGTTAATATTAATATTATCTTGTTCCTTGAAGTGTGTGCTAGTGGGCTTTCAATTTGCCTATAAAAGGGTACCTACGGCTTTGTAAAATTTGTACTGAAAAGAGAAAAGAAAGGCTTCTTATAATTTAGATCCGATTTTTACATTGTGTTCTTTATATTCCTCGCATTTTTATAACAAAATTAACAATATTATAAAGAGACTTTGAGTTTAAGTCAGTCAATGGTGGAAGTGGAAACTACTATTGATCTTATTTAAAAAGAGAAAGAAAAAAATATTTATAAATTAAAGAGGATGATAAACAATACTTTGTAATTATAAAGTAAAGATCGAGATAAAATAATGTAAAATTATTTTGTGTAAGAGAATATAAATTTTACATTATTTTGTATAAGAGAATATAAAATTTGTATGTTTAATATTAAAAACACCTAAAATATTATATTAGTATATGTAAAATTATTCAAACTTTCTATATTATTTTTGAAAGATATAAAGTCACTTACAACAATTTTAGAAGGAAAACATATTTAAAAACATTTGAATTTAACTTTGTGTAAAAAAAAATTAGATTATTTTGTAAAGAAAACATGTCTACAAATATTTAAATTTAATATCAATTATGTATATGTGTATATGTATATATATATGTATGTATGTATGTATATATAAACGAATATGTAAAAAAAAATGTCTAAACAATTTGTTTAAAGTATCTAAAATATTATAAGCCTAATTTAATAAAAATGTCAGATGATACCGAATATATTGCGCTACTTCTATCTAAAAAAATTTGATTACACAAAATTTTAATATTATTATTATACTTTTGACGTTGTTATCGAGTATGTATTGTTAGCTTATAATTTATAAAAATATTAGTAATTAGAACGATGAAAATTAGCTTTTTAGAGTAGATAATGGATTTCTAATAGTAATTATGAATTGGTTTCTATTTTATTTTATTTTTTCTTTTTAAAGATAATTGATTTCTAATAGTAATTATAAATTGGTTTCTATTTTTATTTTTTTTATTCTGATAGATAAGTGATGAGATTTTTAAAAGTCGTGAGACGTATGCAATGAGATTTTGTAACAAATAAGAGATAAACTCGTGTAGATTTGTGCTATTAGATTTTATAAGCTATCAATTATTTTTTAATATGATTTTGTAATGATAGATTTTTATATAATATCAACACAATCTGTTATTTTGTTAACCTATAAAATAGGAAAAAGGAACCATCAGAAAAATCAGCGCCGCATTTATTCATTAAATGATTTTGGCGGTAAATTTTGGTGGGAAATCATAAAAAGGTTATTCTTTTTATATAATGATAGATTCATAAATAACAATAAAATCCATAAACCCAATTTTAGCAGCTCCCATATTTTTTCACTTACTTTAATTAATACTAGTACAGGACTCGTGTGAAACCCAATTTTAGCAGCTCCCATATTTTTTCACTTACTTTTATTAATACTAGTACAGGACTCGTGTGATGCACGAGGATTTATTATCTCCGTCCCTTTTAAAAAACAAATATAAGTTACAATTCAATGTACTTACTAACAGAAACATCATGTCATTAATAATAAAAAGTTTAAGAAAAAAAATAATATATATTATTGAACACTTCCTTATATACAACGTTCATGGTTTGATTCTTTGGCACGTCATCATCGCCACAGATTAAGATTTTCAAACCATTTCTGTTTGTGACACGAAAGACAACAACATACAGCTGGCCATGACTAAACAATGGTTTCTTAAGAAATAAGCCAACATGAGATAATGATTGTCCCTGACTCTTATTTATAGTCATGGCGTACGAGAACATAATGGAAAACTGACGACGCTGGATCAGAAGGAGTTAGAGCCATTATTGGAATCAACATTTTATCACCTGTGTTATCGCCAGTGAGTATCTTACACTCGAGAACATGAGTGGAGAGCTTCGTCACTACCAATCGTATCTCATTGCACAGACCCATGGAATGGTCCATATTGCGCAACAACATGACCGGAGTTCCAATCTTCAAGTACAACTCATGATTCAGCATTCCAGAACACTTGATACTATTCAAAAACTCGGGCGTATGGAGATCAGACAAAAAGTCATTATTAGAATCTGATTTGCAGGTGCTATAGAGCTCAAGTACGTACGACCATCCGACAAATTCAAAGATGTCATATACTCATTTGGAACTGCAGGTGAATGTAATAAACAAATCGGGATATCCATCCCATCTACAAATCGCCATTGCATCTTGATAGTTTTCAATCATATTCCGAGCACCACCAGTGAATGATGAAGGAAGAATAATTCTCTTTCCTATGGTACTGGGATCGGTGTCGCCACGAAGAACGACCTCAGCCACACCATTATACAAATCACAATGGAGCTTTTTCTGATTAAGACGTATGTATCGCAACCTAGCAGATTCAACCATGGTATAAGCATCAACAATAAATTGTTGATATAGCCTTCTGGAAGAAACAATAGTCGGAGGTTCATGCTCTCGATCATGCATTCAACCATGGTATAAGCATCAAGTTTTATATTTTGTATTGTTAATGAAATAAAATAATTGAATTATATATAGTATTAGCAATAACCAATATAAATACTAACTTATAACTTACAATGTCAAATAATAATATATAATAATAAGAAACATATAATATAATAATAATAATCATAACAATAATTAAAAAATCTATATAAATATGACATCAAAATAATTTAGTACTAAAGTGTGGGCTAATGGTCATGTTAATGTTTCAATTAAAATAAATGTCTACAAAAGCTAAGAGAGTATTATATTTATATTTTATTATACATGAAAATGTTTTTACTGGTCAAAGTCTGGTGCACTTTATTATGAATTTGAGCCTCTATACCTATAAAATAAAATACATGTAGGCTTAATATATAAATATGGCACAACCATTCAGAAAATGCAATCCAACGGTCGAAATGAACTGATCGAAAATCGACGCACATAATTTCATTAGGCAGAGTATTTAAGACGAAAAAAAAATCGAAAATGAGCTCATTTCCACCGCTTCGGTGATTTCACCTCGCACACTCGACGCTTCTTCAATTTGACGCTTCTTCAATTTTTCGGGAATTATGGTAATTCTTTCTCATAGCATCATTTTGTTTTGTTTCAATTTCATATTTAAGTTTGCTTCTTGTGTATAATTTTTTTAAACATTTGATTGTTGAAACCCCAGACTTCGAATTCGATATACGACGTTAAGGGGAAGAGCACCTCGATCCAGGGCGAGCATCGTTCTGAGGGATCTGACACTCAACCTAAATCCTCTACTGAGAACCTTCTTTTAAAAAGTGAGAGATCTGGACTACATGTGTCACGGGATCGAAGCAAGATCGCGTTGACCAGGTTGAGGTGGATATGCATACCGATTTCATTTGTTTTCGTATTATTACTTAAATTGTGTGTTAAATTTTTTTTATGTTTAATACTAAGCTCGAATTTTTCCTTGTTATGAATATGATTTAGTTTTTTTTTAATTAGTATTCAGTTAAGTTGGTCTATGAACCAAATGAAAGGTCGATTATTGTTTGAAAAATCAAATAAAATGCATGATGTGAATATAGGTGCTGCTGCATGTCGATTTTGGTTGAAAACATAACATTAATCTATAACAGAAGTGTGTGTTCTTTATATTATATGTTTGAACAGAGCCGATCAACAAAATTGCATGTTAATATTCGCATTTTTTTACAGATAGATAGCATATAGGAGTGTTATGGAAAAGACGATATTGAAGATTATATTCCTACTCTTACTAAAAGGTAAATGTCTGTTTGACAGAATTGAAACATAATATCCTTATCAGTATGAAAATGTTGAGGAAAACACGAAGCATTTGTGACTTTTGGCAAATAACCGAGTTTTTTTGTTGTTAAATGAAACCTTAAGTGTAATATGAGTCACACATAATCAGTTGTGGTAGTGTAATGGTATTTTCATGTTTGATTATTCTTCTACTGCGTTCTAATTTACTTATCAACAGAAAAACAATGATACTTAGACTACAAATGGCCACATTACTATCATCAATTTATTGTTTGCTTTCATAACAAAGATTTTTTTTTTTTTATATATTTTTTAGTTTTTGCTATATATCAGTTGGACATATTATTTTTATTAATAATTATTAATGTATTCATATGTTTGTGTCTTACATGATAGTTTTGTGCTCTTAGTATACTTTTTTGTACATTTCTGAGGTGCAAAAGATAATGATATTTCAAAAGCAAGTTGAAGAATAAACTGAAGTACAAATGTTAAATTGTTATGTGTGAAACATCCTAAATGCAAGTTTCACAAATATGTAATTTACTGTTTAATATACATCAACACAAATAAATTTGACTACAAATCCTTATGAAATTCAACAAATAACACTATTTTTTTTTCAGGGTAAATAATATTTTCCAACCTGTACTATACGTGCTTTTGGGATTTTCAACCTAAAGTATTATTTGTTGTAAAATGCAACCTGAACTATATATACAATCACTATTTGCATGCTCGACCACATTTTGACCATACACGTGTCCTTTTTGTTGTTGATCGAACGGTCAAAAAGTAGTCGAGCGTACAAATAATTGTATATATGTAGTTCAAGTTGAATTTTACCAAAACAAATACTTTAGGTTGAAAATCCCAAAAGCACGTATAGTACAAGTTGGAAAAAATTATTTACCCTTTTTTTCATGATGATGGTTGGTGAGAATAAACTAGAGCTCAAATGCAAGTCAAATCTAACTTTTACATAATATATCTGGTGGGCTACAACATAATAAGAAATGTATGACATTTATTCATTCTTCATATAAATTGTTATTCTATATTCATATATTCATAAAATTGTTTGCATGATCAGATACATTCAATTAAACAATCTCATCTATAATATGTGTTTATTTTATATCTTTTACCACTTATTACCTGTGTTGAGGTTTTCTTTGGACATCTATTTGTTGTTGTGCTCTCTCTTGTCTCCATTAAGATTGAAATGTTTATCATTTTCCATCTTTTTACGTTCTTTTTGCCGCTCTTGAGGAACAATTATGAATTCTCCTGAAGCACACTCTATAATCTGATCCAGTAAAAACATTAATTAGTAGAATGCCAAATCAAATACGTGATTAAATATATAGATGCAGAATCATAGTGAATAACCAAACTTAATAGATATCTGGAGTTTTTGTTTGACAAAGGTAAGAGTGAATATACATTAAATTTGAAGTAGAATAACAGTTGAATATGAATGTGAAAACAATATCTGGTATCAATCACCATTTTCCTATCGTCGATTTATAGAGATCAATATTGCTTTCAACTTGATAGTTTGTCAAGACATACTTACCACCTTCTTCAATATTGCCGATGAATTGAATATTCACAGGTCGAATTATGCCAGTAATTCGTAATCCCTAAGACAATACATATATATTTATATATTGGTACAAAGACAGACAATACATATTGAATAATTTAATAAACACAATCATATAAATTTAAATTTAAATTTAAATCCATTATAAACGTCTGAATATATATCCTCAGAATCGTGAAAGGTAATCTCAAGAAAATTTCGGTAATTGCGTACGTCTTCAACTCGTTGGAACATTCTAATTATGCGTAGCTTGATCGGTGGCTTATTGGATCTTTGGATATCTTGATGACTCCGAACATCAAAGGCATTTTGAATGATGTTGTAAAAGCTTCGTAAAAAAATTGTATTGTGGTATGTATTGGATGTCGAATGTTTTTTGTTCAATGTTGGTGATGTTTATATCGTCACGTCTATGTAATATACACAACTCACCTTGATGTAATTGATACTATCCGATAACATATATATATATATATATATATATATATATTTTAATGTGATTATGATTCCTTAAAAAAAAGAGTTTGTTACAAAATTCACGTGGATTTATGATTCCTTCCAAAAAAAAGGAGTTTGTTATTGTTGAATTTGGTAACAAATTCTGATAATAATTGTAGGAGATTATGTAGAGATTACTTAACAAAATATGTGTTACAGTTTATGGTAAAAAAATAAAATAAAAATTCGGTGAGTGATTCAATTATGTGAGACTTTCGAAGATATTATTGCAAAAAAAAAGGAGTTAGTTGCTATTGAATTTTGTAGCAATTATGAAATTTGTGAAGAAATAATTCACAAAATCCATTAGTTTTTTTTTATAAATATTATAAATGCAAGGATGGATTCCAATATTTACGTGAATTATCAGCGAATATTTGTATTAATAAATCCCACAAAATCCGATAAAAATCTGTAACAAAATTTCGAAATGCAAGGATGGATTGTTATTCAATTATAAGCGAATATTTGTATTAATAAATGCCACAAAATCTGATAAAAATGTGTGACAAATTTGAAATGCAAGGATGGATGGTTATTACTTTAAGTAGTAAGTCAAAGCATTATTTTTTAGGCCTAATTGCTTATAAATGCATGACTTTTTCGAAAATTATAATTTTATGCACCACTTTTAAACTTGGCAAAAATATGTACCACTTTCATTATTGTTTGCAAATTTATGATCAGGGCCCAATTTCGGGCTTTTCTAATCGATGTGGCGTTATTTTTCAGACGTGTCAATTATCTCACTTTAACTTGAAAAAACCGAATACACTGGAAATACCGATTAACTTTTAACTTCAATCTAGGGTTTGAGGAAATTTGGGGAAGATCGAAATCGACAACTGCCACGTTCCCTGCTCTCTCGCCTACTTCATCGAGAGACGACTCGCAGTCATTGGCGCTTTTGTTAGCGTTGCCGTTGTTGCTCGCGGCCCTGCGCTTTCTCATGTGGCCACCCTGCGCCTGCCTCGACCGAATTCATATCCACAGATGGAGCACTCGTGAATTTTCACTTTGCTCTATATATTCAAACCCTTACCGATCAATTGCGGGGAAGAAACATCGGCGGCGGCGGCGGCAGACAAAATCGATCCACCTTCCTCTCCGGTCGTCAGGGAATAATTCGGATTGGACTTCTTATGGCTCGCCCGGTGGCCGCCCAAATTCTAAAACGAGGGGAAAGTCCTGTCGTAGGTTTTGCATTCGTATATGTAAATCCCGATCTGCCCTCCACCGGACGATTTATTTTTGGGCACAGTTTGGCTTTTCGTTGTGCATTTCGAACCGCCTCGTGCATAAAATCCGTTCGAATTTAGGGTTTTAGGAAATTTGGGGAATTTTTGGATAGCTCGTCGATTGAAGATGAGATTCTCAGTATTATATACGCAATTGCAACATGGAATATAGATTTGGAATAACAATTGACACGTTTGAAAAAATAATGCCACATCGATTATAAAAGCCCGAAATTGGGCCCTGATCATAAATTTGCAAACAATAATGAAAGTGGTGCATATTTTTGCCAAGTTTAAAAGTGGTGCATAAAATTGCAATTTTTGAACAGGTCATGCATTTATAAGCAATTAGGCCTATTTTTTAAGTCAAACATACTGTTTTTGTATTTTTCCAACAACCTCTTTATATTACTATAGATTATACTCCTAATTTTTGCAGATCCCATATTTTTCCACTTACTTTAATTAATATTATATTCTTATATTTTTTTTTCTAAAGGTACCTATATATATATACAAATAATATAATTATAATTTTTTCTATTTACTTTAAATGATTATTACTCATATATTTATCATAAATACATATAAAATATATATATATATTGTTGATGGATGGATCCGACCAACGGTTTAAATTATAGAATAAAAGAAGTTTGAAGTAGAAAACGAAGAGAGAATACAGTTTAATTATGATTTATTATATAACCATGAGGTCGGCCTCTCGTACGAGGTCGACATTTTGGTCTCAGATATAGTTATCACAAGAGTTTATTACAGACTTTAGAGAAAGAAAGTAGAGAGATGGAGGAGTTAGTTGAGGATTCAACAACCGAACATAAATGAGGGTAGTTGCTATTTATAGTATCCTTAAATGCTACTGTTCCGGCACTGTTCACCGGTCTTGCCGCACAGTTCTTCTGCAGATTAGGCCGGCACTTTTCTGACAGACATTAAATGTGATTTGAAGTTCTTCAATCATGACCTGTTAAGTATTTAATGCTCACATGGGCATCATTAAATGCTTACTCCTCTTTTTGTCGGGCTAGATTCTCTAGGTATATAGGTTAGGGCGGCTTGTCCCATCGCTCAATCATTGCCCACCAAGTGGCAATGTTATACTTTTATTTAATCATGCGCCTGTCTTTGGACCGTCCCCCCAGGTTTCAGGCTGACACCTGAACGTCGAGACTCCCGAGGCCTCAGGTATACATTACTCTGCGCGACACTTTGAGGGATCGGCATATAGTACGATAAGTTCCGATCTTGTTGAAGCGACAGGACACTGCCACGACTAACTTTTGTCTTTACCCAGCTTGGCACTCGTCATCGCTTTGTTGTACGGTCCTGACGACAAAGCCGACACTTCCCAATTCTTACGACCGAATCGGTAATTTTCAGTCGGGTCGATCCAGATATCAACATACAGCCTGCTGATCTCGGGTGTGAGGTATGTGGCGTCTTATTTGAGGTCGTTTCTTATAAGGGTCTAGGTCTGCCTGATCCATGCTTTCTATGGTCTGCATGTGAGGTCGGCACATCCCTTGTACTTGATGAAACACTCGCATTTTTTAGTCAGGCATTAATGACGTCAATCGAAACGACACGAGTTGATGCAATCTAACCATTACTTCTCTGCCGGTTATGAAAAGTCGTGCTGCTTTAATCGCTGCCCACGTGGCAGACGCATGTCGTTCCCTCAGGCACCCGCTCGTGGATCGTGCGCTTCAGTTTTCAATAACGGTGTCTTTTCAAATTTAAATTCAAAATCCTGACACGTGTTACCATTTGATTAGGCATCAGTCAGCTACTGCCGACAGTGTTTGCTCGGCTCCTCACCCTGATCGTCATGTTCCATCGTGAGGGGTGGCTGGACCCTACCGGGGCCAATGTGAGGTCTTTGTTCGGCCTTAAGAGGTCAAGTGACACCGGCAATTATTACTGCTCGGTTTACCTAGAGATTGACAAGACCTTGGTTGACAAACTTTCGGAGACCCTCCATGACTATATGCCAGGGTGGTTTTGGGTCGGCGGGGAGTGGAGAGCCGAGGATGCTGGCTGGAACCCCCCACTCATTTCATTTCTCATAGAAGTAAGAATCGTTTATTCGTCCCCTTCGTTTACTGATATATAATCCTCTTTGTGCTAACAGGTCGGTGTTTACCTTTTCAGTCCATAATCCGGTACCGACTCTTAGCGAGAGTTTGACAGCTCGAGTTACCGCTCTACTTCGGCTTCCGCCTGTAGATCAGCACTACCGTCCCCTTACAACCGAAGACAACTTGATCGAATACAACTTGTGCCCGGTAATCCCGAACAAGTCTTTCACTCCAGGTATACACTTTTCTTTTTGCTTAGTAATTTTTCAGCTCGGTACATTTCTCTTGCTCAGGATTTGATATCGTATATGTGTGAGGGTGTGTGCAGTTTATTATCCGTTGTTTCATCAGCGCGGATTTGAGACTGTCAAAGAGGCCAATAAACACTGATGAGATTTCCCAGATACCCTAAAGGCCCGGTTAAGCAAGTTGTCTGCACGCATGAGAATCGCCATGTAAAGGGCTACGAAGGCCGAGGCTACGAGTTCGGCTCTGGCTGAGAATGTGGTGCCGTCCCCCCAGCGTTGCGAGAGGGGACTGAACCGGAGGTTGTAGGCCTGAGATTGGTCGTGGTACCGACCAGCCGGGGGTGACGATCGAACCCGCTTGTCGAGGAGCCAGGCTCGTGAGGAGGAGCCACCGTCCTCTGACAAGGAATTGGAAGGTATCGAGGAGGTCCGCCAAAAAGAAAAAAAAGCTTGATGAGGGATGTCCCTCCTCTACGCCGGATCCGATCATTCCCAAGCGCCAGGTCGGCCCCTCGATTTACTTGTCGGTCGACCCCGAGATAATGGAGCATTTCATGAAGGATCTCCCCGGCTTTCCCGACGCCTGGTTCATCGATGCCAAGGCTGCCATGGCGCCGGATATCCCTAACGAGCACGGCCTTCCCGAGGTCGCTATGCAAGCCGCTCGCCTCTCGATGATTACTTGGACCCCGACTGCGGAGGCGATGACCAGGAGGATGAATACTACTCAGGTTATTCAGCATTCTGCCGCCGCGATCTCTCGGGTATTGGTTGATCTGGTCCATGCCGCTGCTCGAACGTGAGAGGCCAACACTGAGCGGCGTGGGTGGATGCAGAGTTTATCTTCAGCAAGGCACGCACCTGGTCTCTAAACGACATGGTCAAGGGGCTGGAGCTGCTTGAGCAGTAATGCAAGTGTGAGCGTCCTGGTCCGGTTTGGGGTAGATCGATTCTTTTTCTCGCCGGTAGAACGTCGAAAACCTGCAAATAGCTCTCACACCGGGGGTTGTGTCCGGTGAAGAGCCTCCGATGCTTAAGTCAGTATGTGTATGAGTATACTGGAATTGAGTAATGGAAAAATCGTGTTAAGGAAGAAAGGCTCACCTCCTTTATATAGAAGTGAAATACCTGACCTAAGGCTGCCCGGATTTGATGAGTTGATTGCCCAAGCTGCCTATCCGTACTCTGACTGTTTGTCCTATTTTTGTTGCATTTTTCGTTGATATTTTTCCTTTCTTTTTCCCCCGATTTGAGTCATTTAGTTGGTTTTTAGGTCGTTTTGTCGTTTATTGCATGTTTTGCGTTATTTTGAGTGTCTTGGTGTGTTTCGTTTGCTTTCTGGTGTTTTTTGGTTTTGTTTTCATTTTTGGTGTGCAGGTAGGAAGCTCCGAGAAAATAGGTTTTCAAGAAAATATTTGATGGGTTTGCATAGTTAGATAGAGGGGTTCGTTAGCGACGCGTAGAAAAAAAATGGAACTCAATTCCGAGTTAAAACGAACCCGAACGAGCAAAAATCGTAAAGCCGCGCGCAGCAGCCAAATTTTGTTCACCGCGGGCAGCGGAGAAATCCCGCGGCCGCGGGAGCACTACTGCAGTGAAAGGTCGCGGCCGCGGAGCTCCCCGCGGCCGCGGAGGTCGCGACCAGAATTTTTAAAACCCGTTTTGCTCTATTTTTCGAGTACTTTGGCTTTGGGACTCATTCCCAGACCGAAATGAATCCCCCAAACTCGTTTTTTTCCCCTTCTCTTACCCTAAGAACACTATATTAATGTTGGATTTCATCATCACTTGGAGATTTTT
>CACSLK010027842.1:44693-57858 GCA_902706635.1 Striga hermonthica
GACGGTGTGCCAAGCCACGGGTGCCATCTTTGATCCCCAAAGGAAGTGTCGGCAACGTTGTGTGATAAGAGTGCGAACGGTCGACGGAAGAGGAAAAATAGACATCCAAAAACATTCCACCCCTTGGAGGATTGATCTAATGAGCTCGACTCGCCCCGCATATGATAGGGACGAGGCATTCCAACCGTTGATATGTTCCAAAATTTGATTTATGAGTGGATCAAATTGCCCAACTGTGACTCTCTCCGCCGTGAGTGGGATGCCAAGGTACCGGAAAGGCATAGATCCTGGCCGGAGGTTAGTGTCATGAAGAATCTCCGAATGATCCAATTGGCCTACACCCGCCATATAGATATTGGATTTTTGGACATTCATTTCCAAACCCGATTTAGCTCCAAAGTCTCTTAGGCAATTCATAAGGATTTGAATTGACCGAGGGTCACCCCGCGAGAGAAGCATCAAGTCGTCCGCGAAGGCTAGATGGGTGATTTTAAGCGGCGCACATTTCGGGTGATATTTGAAGCCCGTTCCACTAGTCGTGCTCCTATTCATGAGCCTCGAGAGGTACTCCAAACAAATGACAAAGAGATAAGGCGAGAGTGGGTCACCTTGTCTCAATCCCTTAGCTCCCTTGAAGTGGCCACATAATGATCCGTTTATTGAGATTGAGTATGAGGTAGTGGTGACGCATTCCATGATCCAATTGATGAATGTCTCCGGGAATTGGAGTCCTTGGAGGACTTGCTTCAAGAAAGCCCAAGAAATGGAGTCAAAGGCCTTACGGAGGTCAATCTTGATCGTGCACCTCGGGGAGATCCTCTTTCTCATGTATTTTCGAAGAAGTTCTTGCATAAGATGTATGTTGTCGGACATGTTCCTTCCACTCACAAAGGCGGCTTGAGATCCGTCAATGATTGAGCCTAGAACGGAACTAACTCTTTGGGATATGATTTTCGAAATTACTTTGTAAGTGGTATTACAACATGCTATCGGTCGAAAGTCTGAGACTTGGGTCGCATGGGGGCCTTTGCAGACCATTACTAGAGTGGTGTGATTCCATTGCTTGAGGAGTTGCCCATTTGCAAAGAATTCTTGCACGGCCAAAGTGAGGTCTTCCCCAACGATGTCCCAACTTTTACGAAAAAACAAGGAAGTATACCCATCCGGGCCAGGAGCCTTATCGCTTTCAATGTCATTGAGGGCGTCTTTGATTTCTTTTTCGGTAACCGGGGCTAGAAGGGCTAGTTGTTGATCTTGGGAGATAAGCGGGCCATGTCGGATGATGTCGGGGTCAATGTCCTCCGTTGGGTTCATAGAGCCAAGGAGCCTTTTAAAATGACTAACAAACTCCTTGGAAACATCTTCTAGAGTTGTAGTCATATTCCCGTCTTCTTTCTCGATGGAGGCAATGAAGTTTTTCTTGGTCTTCCGTTTAACGATGGCGTGATAGAATCCGGTGCATTTGTCTCCCTTAATTTGGAATTGGCATTTCGCTTTTTGTTGAAAGAAGTGCTTCTCCGCTTTGGCTAGATTGATGTAGTTGAGACGGAGTCCGGGAAGTGAAGCCTTTACCTCCAAATCATTTGGATTGTCGTGGAGTTTTTCTTGAGCTAGCTTGAGAGCTAGCTTTGCATTGTTTGCACGGGTGGATATGTGAGAGTAGTGCTCGGCGTTGAGGTTGGAGAGCTCGGTTTTCAAGGCCTTAAGTCGCCCGAAGAGTTTGAATTGCTTCGTTCCCCGTATTCTTTGAGCCCAAGCTTGTCGGACTCTCGGCTTGAAATCATTGTGCTCGGCCCACATATTGAAGAACCGCCAAGGTGACCCTTTTCCCCTTACGTGCTCAAATAATGAGACAACACAAGCGGAGTGGTCGGAAATGCCCGGGGCAAGGAAAGTGGCTTGGCAAAAAAGATCCTCTTGGAGCCATTGATTGTCCACCATGGCACGATCGATCTTGGACCATATAGAGTTGTTTGTCCAAGTGTGGAAGAAACCTGTAGAGGGGGCATCCACGATGTTATGAGTATCACAAAATTCGGCTAAATCCATGATGTCCCGATTTGTGACGGGCTCTCCATTTATTCTTTCCTCCGCCTGGAGAATCGTGTTGAAGTCACCCAAGAGTAGCCAAGGTAGGTTCACAATCGTCTTCGAGGTATCAAGGTCCCGCCAAAGTTGTTTGCGGTCTCCCCGACTATGAAGCCCATAAACGAAGCTAGCGAGGAATTTGTAGTTGCTAACCTTGTTTGTTAGCGTGGCCGAGATGGATTGGGTGAGGATGTATACAATGGACACCTCCACTTTGTCCGGGTTCCAGAGAATGGCAATTCGACCATGGCTAGTGACTACAAAATTCTCACAAAACAACCATCCCTTAAGGCGGTTGTGTACAAAACGAGAGAGGCGACGGTGGTCCGTTTTCGTCTCGATAAGTCCCAGAATATCGATATTATTTTTCCGGATGAGGCTAATTACCTCATCTTATTTTAGGGGCGAGTTGAAGCCCCTAATATTCCATGTGGCAACGATCATTGTTTGGAGGAGGAGGGTTGGGCCCCCTTCTTCATTGTGGTAGTTTTTGCCGGCTCTCTTCTCACGGGGTTGGCCCCTTGCGTTTTCAAGTTTAAGAATCCTTTCGTCCCAAAGTGGATTATGCCTCCTCCGTGCTTCGATGATTTGTTTTTCCTTGACACTTGTTGGAAAGGTTGTTCTTCTGTGATCGTACGAGAAGAATGTTCGGATTCCTTATCATCCACCTCTTCAAGCTCATTCTCACAAAGAGGTTTTTTCCCTTGGGCTTGTGCTTGTCGAATTTTTTTCCCGGTTTGGATCCACTTGTAAGGCCGCGATAACCTCCGGTTGTTTAGTCTTCAAGGGGGGTGTTGAGGCCTTGGTGGATGTTTCTGGTATATTGATTGTCTCCATGGGTGTATTTGTCTCTTTGGTGGTTGTTGCCGGTATGGTTACGGAGTCCTTGGGAGCGTTGGCCTCCTTTTGTGCCTTCATCTCCTTTTCCATGGTGACGGGTACTTTGAAGTCCCTTTGTGCCATGGTAGTCTCTTTTCCTTTGGATGGCTTTGGTTTGGATGCTTGAGACTTGATCCCCTTGGCCTCTCCCGGGTATAGATGGCATTTTTTCGAGTAGTGCCCAATTTGCTTGCAACTATGACAATAAGGGGGCACGTATTCATAGTTTACCTCTTGGAAAAGGCTTTCACCATCATATGTTTCAATTTCTAACTCATGTTGGAGCTCTTGGGAGACATCTAGCTCAACGAGGACCCGGGCAAAGTTACATCTCCCTTTTGATTCGGTTAGCTTGTCCGTTGAGATATGCTTGCCGATGATCGAGGCAATTTTTCCTATGGCATTCGCATTCCAACATTCAAGAGGAAGATAGGGAAATTTCACCCAAACGGGCACAATTTTGGTATCGTCATCTCCGAAACGGAACCATTTGGGGAGGGTCTTTAGCATTAGGCTTCTCCCATAAATGGTGTAAGGCCCCACTTCAAGAACGCTATCTCGATCCTCTTTCGTTTGAAATTTGAACATGATCCAACCGTTGACGTCGGGGATGTATTCGTACTTCACTTTCCAAGAGTTGCATATTGTCAATAACGCCTCCTTTCCGGGGTGTCTATGAGTGAAGTATCCCACAAGGCAATATCCCCACGTCATTTGCACATCATCAATATCTTCTTTTTCCAAGCGAACTTTGCCCTCCGTTGGTTTGAAGTAACTTAGCTTTAGGCCATTGGAAGGCTTCCGGTTGTTAGCGAATAGCTCATTGAATGGTCGTTTGCGCATATTTACATTGCCTCTTTCCATGTTCCCCGTCTGGTGCTTAGCGGTTGGCTCCAATGCAGCTGATTTTCCTTGGGGCATTTCATTGAACACATTACGGGCGTTTTTGGGGGCTTGGTTTATGTCCGGTATTTGTTTCTCTGTTTGTCCCACCTGCTTCTCCTCAGCTAATTGAACATTATCAACATCAGTATCCTCATAAACTATGGCCTTATTACCCCTTAATATAGCAGTGTGTTCATCCAGATTGGTTTGCTTGTTTGCGTCGTGTGGGGGTCCAGCAACTGAGGCCTCAGTTGCAGGGGAATCTGGGGCTTCTTCCATATCGTGAGTGGCGTCTTCAACCTCCCGTTCAAGTATCAGGGGACGAAATTTGGTTCGATTTTTGGACCTCGGCATTTTGACGGAGATTTGCTTCACGCGGCTACTGTAGCAACTTTCATTCCTGTAGCAATCGCGTGAGGAGAATGGCCTTTAAGTGTAGAAGTCCCACTCAGATTCGAATAACAGTTTAGGTATGAAATTGCTCAAACTCAAGGAAGAATCAATGGGGAATTGCTCAGGTGTATGAAGTCGGCGCTAAGAATGGAATTCCTAGTGAGAGAAGCTCCTCCCTCTCTCTAACCGGCATTATTGTGCTTGTTGATTATTCAATTCATGTGGGTTGATCTTGACTAGGGTTTTGTGAAATTGTTTTGGAATTTTGAAAATCATTGAAGTAGTGACACTTCAATTTACAATTGTTCATCGATTGGGTTGGATTTGCTCTTGAATGATTTCATAGAATCTATTGCTTGGTTGATTAAAAACCATTAAGCTATTTAATCGACTTTTGTAATCGAAAGAGGAGGAGTCGATAGACCTAGGCCACATGACATTGGCTTGTTCGTAATGGTATTGCCAATGTGTTTAAAAGGACTTATTGATTTGCCGTTCATATTAATCCTCTTGTTACGAAGAGTTATTGAGGACAATCTCTGAACGAGTAGTTTATTAAATTCTCTTAACCGAATGATTATTTGCTCGATAATCGTATTTTGAGCCATAACGGATATCCCCGATTCCCTAGCTTCTTCATTGAGGTTTATTTCATGTTTTAGGTAAATTTATATTTTATGCATTTTATTTTATTTCTTAGTTGATAATCTACCCAATCTTTATCTGATTAGAGTGTTTAGGATTTATTTTTCCTTTTTGTGTTATCGATACCAAAACTAAATTCCGAACCGCCTTCCTCGTGAGATCGACCCGGGGAACGAATCTTTCGATTCGATACTCGGTAAAAATAAAAATTTGTATACAACAAATTTGGCGCCGTTGCCGGGAAAGGCAAGTAGGATATTTAGTTTTGGTGTTTGATCTTATTTTTCTGTGTTTCTCTTTATTTTAGCATTTTTAGTGTTTTTGTTCCTTTTGTGCATTTGTGTTTGTCTCTTTTATTCTTGTTTGAGTTTTTATCTTCTTTTCTCCTCCCTTTTTCTTGGCTACGCATGGTTGTTTTGTTCTGGTGTTCAGGTACAATGAATTTCAATCACGGGTACTCCTCCCTACACGACCCCTCTCGGAACAGCGAGCCAGTCTATTTCCCCGGGTACCAATCTCAGCCGTACCCTTATTTTTCCGAGCAGTACTGGAACCATCTTCCGGTCGAGCGAAATTATGAGGCCCTTAAGTTCAACGAGAAGCTCGACCGAATTAGTGAGTTCATAGATTCCCAAGCAGCTCGAGAAAGAGAGGCCGCCTACCATGCGAAGCTCGACCAGATCCTGGCGTTTATAGAATCCGGAGAAGAAGAGGCAGCCTACAATGCAAAGCTCGATCAGATTCTCGATACTTTGGCATCCCAAGCTGCCCGTAAGAGAGATCTGGAGTTCCATGTTGAGAGCTTAATGGAGCGCGTACATGCCATAGAGGATCAAGTTGACAATCCTTCTCATGAGTTCACCATGGAACGCATATCTACTCACGAGGGTGAACTCCGAGCGACTATATTGGCGTACGATGCAAAACTCGACCTCATTCTTGCTCGCATGGCGGCTCAAGCAACCCGAGATGAACAGATTGAGCTCGGGTGTGCTCAGCTGAGTGCACGAATGGTGAGCCTCATTGCACATCTCGATTCTACTGAGGCACAAGCCGACGACCCGCACTTCATGCTTGACCCCCAGGCTCAGATTCTGCAGCGAATGTGCGAGGCCGAAGAGGATGACATGCCCTTACGAACCCGATATGATTCGTTAGAGGCGGAGGGCAATTCACAAGTCCCTCCTCCCACATTCGAGTTGGAGCATCCACCTCCGAGTCCATTGCACTGCTTTACAAAGAGGACAGTACTTTACCCTGTTTGCTCCATTGACGTATCGTTGGTTGTCAAGGTTGACGAGAGATCTCGGCTGGAGAAGGTTCTGTTCCAAACATTGGGGATTGCTCGTGCCCGAACTGACTTCACCCAGAATACAACCACCCGAATCCACTATGCCCGCCTTCTAGCCACACTGCCCGGGCTACCACTTCTCGAAAATACAAAGGCGTGGCACGACCGTCACTTCTCCCTAGATCCCGGTTGAGTTCCCCACAGGTTTCGTCAAGCTAATGACGTTAAACAAGCGCTTCTTGGGAGGCAACCCAAAGAATTTACTGCGTTTTTAGATAATTTTATTTTTGCTCTTTTTGTTTTAAAATTTAATAATTGGAGTTTGGAGTTTTCGTGATTTTTCTCGGCAGGTACCATTTATGAGCACGAGCAGGAGGAGTATAGAGGTTCTGAGCTAAGCGTGAGCGAATGGCTCACACGTGGATGCTTAGTCTCCTCGAGGCATTTCGGTTTGCACACCCTTTTCTTATTTTCTCTTTTTGAGTTGTTTCTTTCTTTTGTCTTTTCTTTTAAGTTTGTGTCTTGTGTTAGCTGCTAGTTTGATTCATTATATGAAAATGCTAGGTCCTATTATATAACTTCCGGTTTTGTGTTGAAGCAATGAGGTCATTGCCTCATTATAAGTGTGGGGGAGTTTATTTGGATTTTGCATGCTTATGTGGTGGACCGGTCTAGTTTTAGGATTTTGTGTTGTTGAGCATGTGATATTGGTGGATAATATGAATTGTTGATGAATGTTTGATGACATTGGGAAGTTGTGATGATGAACGTGTGGTCATTGCCTCAGTATTTGCTTTATTGCCTTGAGTGACATCTATTTGCCTTGTGAGATTTTGAGCCTTACTTTTTCTTCTTGTGGGATGTTGGTCGTATTCTTGCATGATTAGAACTTGCCTTGAGTTTGTTTGAAAGGTATTGATTAGAGTTTAAAATTTTGAAAGTGATTGAGGCGTTTTGTTGATTAGCTCTCTTTCTGCCTTGTTCTTTGGTCCTAAAATTTATTCCACTAGTAGCCCTTTGAGCTTAAAACCTTTTCTTGTCAACCTATTGACTGATTTGTGTGATGATTGGGGGATTGGTGGCATTTTTGAATATGGTGGAAATTTGAGTTGCATTTTATTTGCTTGACCTGTTGAAAAAAAAAAAAACATGAGAGCTCACAGGACGAATTGAATGGATTCTGCTCCTCTTACTAGTCGATTCACGTTGACGGGTAATGAGCATTGGGAAACTACTGTAGGACACTTGGATGACCTCCAATGTTTAAACCTATAGAATGTTGTCCCTTCAATTCATTCTTGTTTGGAAAAAGTCACTCTCCAAATTAAAAAAAAAATGAAAGAAAAAAAATATAATAAGGTTAAGTGATGAGGTTGCAACTTGTTTTGAGCATCTATGAGTTGTCTGTGGAATGTTGGTTGGGTAGTAAGTGTTTTTCCTTGTTGATTCTGGATGAGTAGTGGAATACTTGAGTATACTCGAGAACCGTGATCTTCTATTTGAGCTTCTTGTCCTTATATATCCGTACCTTTACCTCAGCCACATTACAACCCGTCAAGTCCTCTTGATTCGCATATTTTCAACTTTGATTGTTTTCAAGTAATTTAAACGCTAGGCAAGCATATGTTGAAACTTGAGTATTGGCCAACTTTGAGCGTGCCTATCATATATTCATGTAAGAAAATGAGTGATGTTTATATTACCTTCTATGCGTTTGAGCGTTTGTCATTTTGAGGCCAAGTTGATATTTGAGGCATATGGTCATACGGTCGTTGGAATTCGACTCGATTGAATTGGACATTTTGAGGCTTTTTTTTATTTGAAACTGTATCCATGCTCGTGTCTTCTTTTCTTTTCTTTTTGTTCGGGACGAACAAAGGTTTAAGTGTGGGGGAGTTGTTTGTCCCATTTTTGTTGCATTTTTCGTTGATATTTTCCCTTTCTTTTTCCCCCAATTTCAGTCATTTAGTTGGTTTTTAGGTCGTTTTGTTGTTTATTGCATGTTTTGCGTTATTTTGAGTGTCTTGGTGTGTTCCGTTTGCTTTCCGGTGTTTTTTGGTTTTGTTTTCGTTTTTGATGTGCAGGTAGGAAGCTCCGAGAAGATAGGTTTTCAAGAAAATATTTGATGGGTTTGCATAGTTAGATAGAGGGGTTCGTTAGCGACGCGTAGAAAAAAAGGAACTCAATTCCGAGTTAAAACGAACCCGAACGAGCAAAAATCGTAAAGCCGCGCGCACCAGCCAAATTTTGTTCACCGCGGGCAGCGGAGAAATCCCGCGGCCGCGGGAGCACTACTGCAGCGAAAGGTCGCGGCCGCGGAGGTCGCGACCAAAATTTTTAAAACCCGTTTTGCTCTATTTTTCGAGTACTTTGGCATTGGGACTCATTCCCAGACCGAAATGAATCCCCCAAACTCGTTTTTTTCCCCTTCTCTTACCCTAAGAACACTATATTAATGTTGGATTTCATCATCACTTGGAGATTTTTATCTTGTGCTTGGATTAAACCTTCAATTTCATCTAAATTGTAAGTTTCTCTTTCAATTGATCTTTGATTATGGAAGCTTGGGTTTGTATGGTTGATTGTTTAATCTTGAATATGAGTAGCTAAATCTTCATGCTAGGGATAGGGAATTAATGTTTTGATCTCAATTATGATTATTCTTCTTGTTGATTATTCAATTCATGTGGGTTGATCTTGACTAGGGTATTGTGAAATTGTTTTGGAATTTTGAAAATCATTGAAGTAGTGGCACTTTAATTTACAATTGTTCATTGATTGGGTTGGATTTGCTCTTGAATGATTTCATGGAATCTATTGTTTGATTGATTAAAAACCATTAAGCTATTTAATCGACTTTTGGAATCGAAAGAGGAGGAGTCGATAGACCTATGCCACATGACATTGGCTTGTTCGTAATGGTATTTCCAATGTGTTTAAAAGGACTTATTGATTTGCCGTTCATATTAATCCTCTTGTTACGAAGAGTTATTGAGGACAATCTCTGAACGAGTAGTTTATTAAATTCTCTTAACCGATTGATCATTTGCTCGATAATCGTATTTTGAGCCATAACGGATATCCCCGATTCCCTAGCTTCTTCATTGAGGTTTATTTCATGTTTTAGGTAAATTTATATTTTATGCATTTTATTTTATTTCTTAGTTGATAATCTACCCAATCTTTATCTGATTAGAGTGTTTAGGATTTATTTTTTCTTTTTGTGTTATCGATACCAAAACTAAATTCCGAACCGCCTTCCTCGTGAGAACGACCCGGGGAACGAATCTTTCGATTCGATACTCGGTAAAAATAACAATTTGTACACAACACTGACACACAGCGCGCATGTTAGAGGTGGCGCGAGGCGTTAGGAGCTGTCAGAGGTGGTTGTCGCTATCAACCAATAAGTTCTCGACACGTGTCCTCCTGCACATGGGATGAATATTCTTCTGAAATTCTGTTAGACGCTCTCTCACGCGTCTGTGACTAGGCCGATCTATGAAGTGTTAAGTCCACGAAGCGGTCGACCGGTCGAGGTCGACTGAACTGCTCGACCTTTCATCTGGTCGAAGGATAGATTGATCGACTGCTTAGTTGGTCGACTGGTTGACTGGTCGATTTTGGCTCGACTTCCTTGCGGTGTGACCTCCTTAACCGGTCAGCAGACCGGTTTAACCTTGTGGGTATAATATCCTATATCATCTAGTCCCCCCCCCCACTCTGGTCGAGTCAAGGTGACTCAATCTAAGAGTGAATTTGTGCTCGTCGCTTTCCTAGATGGCCTGATGTCAGCTATCGACAATTTAGCGAGTTTCCCGCCCATTCTTTCAATTAATTTTTCATTATTGCCAAAAATGATGTCGTCTGTCATACGTTCTTTCTGCCGCGCCTGCTTTTCTGCCATCTGTCTCATCTACTGCGTCTGTCAGGTACTTTAATCATTGTGCCTCCTCGTGTCTCGCGATATCTCAAATCATGCGTCCATTAATTATCCGACCGTTCGATTTGATCTTTTATCCGATGGTCCTCCTTCTTCCACGCCTCATCTAGCCTTCATATAAAGTCAACACTTAGAGAATTTTTGGACTTTCTCCACCTTCACAATTTTCAAACTTCTTGTGCTCTAAAATCTCTCTGCAACCCTTGCTCTTCTTTCTCGGCGATTTCCTTTGCACTCTTCCAGCTTTCTTAATTTCCTCACCTGCGATTATGAGTAAGTTGTTCCTCGCTTGAATTTACATTTCCTGTGTTTCGAATTTACCTGTTCGTTGAATTTTTTTCGCGTTGGGTATCCCGAATTTATTTGTTGAACTTTCTGGGTTTGCACGTTTTATCTTGAATTTGTGCTCTTGAATTTATGATTTTTGCTCCTCTCTTCAAAAAATCTTCCGAAATTCCTGCTACTCTTCTTTAATTTCTTAAAGACCGTCTCCCCATAAAACCCTAATTTTTGAAATTCTCACCTTTTTTGAAAGCTTTTCCCTTTTTTGATTTCGCTTTTGTTTTGCTTTTCTCCAGATCCTGCACCTCCATCTCCTTCTTCGACCACTTCCTCCAATTAAGTTCAAATATTTCCCTCCGCACTCGAAGTTGTCCTCTCTCCATTCTCCGCCCCGGTGAGACCATTCCTACCATCGTCTTTACAACCCATGTTTCTTCTCCCAATTTCGGGGATACTATGGACAACATTCCCCTCCACCGTCGTCGACCTGTCTTCGGCTCGTTAGATGAGCCAGAGGAGGACGAGGTCATTTCTTCTCCACCTACTTTTCCTGCGTCTTCGACCATTCCTCCTTCTTCTTCTCAGGCTGTTCCCCCCAAATATTTGACCAAAAGCCCCTGCAAAACCTCCACCAAACGCCCTTCTTCTACCTCTCTCTACAGTAGTTGGTACACTTCTGGGAAGATCGGCCACCCCAGAGGCTGGGCGTTCTATAGGTCTTCTTCCTCCGACAAATACGATCACCCCCAGAGGGATTGCTATACCTTCTTTGAAATCCAATTCAAACTCGACCTCCGTTTTCCTCTGTGCCCCGAGCTACTCCAAATTTGCCAATGGTTCGGTCTTCCTCTACACCAACTTCCACCAAACGCCATTCGTTTTATGACCACCTTCGTTATCCTTTGCCACATCAGCCTCGGTCGATTCGACCTCGCCTTCTTCCACTACTGTTACTCCCCCTCCAAACAAGGTCGAGGTCTTTAGCTGAAGAGTTGAAATGGTGCCCACTTCATCAATGATATCCCCACCAATATTCTTAAATGGATCGACAGATTCATCTTTGTCCAGCCTGATGTCTCCTTCCCTTGGCCTTCTACCCCTTGGGTCAAGGAAGTTTCGCAAGAGTCCTCGGCTCATCCTTCAAACTCTCTCTTCGACCAACGAATCCATACTTTGAATTCCAAACCCGTTGCGTCAGAGAAATTGCTCAAGGACGAAAAACCTTCTTCATCACTGCTGTCTTCTTACTCACAAAACCTGTCCTCCACCTACTGATAAGATTTTCAATCTTATTCCACTTGAGAATGATCCAGGTAATCCTCGACCAGTTTGCTTGAGTGTTCACGTGTTCCTCTATATCTCGTCCAAGTGTGTTTTGTTGACTTTAATGTTTTTTGTGATTTGTTGCAGAGGTGCCCAGCTTTAACATTCCTCTGAGGAAGACTCATTTGAAGAAAAAATCTGGCCCCAGGTCCACCTCTGGACCGGCCAGCGACCAGGCCCACCAGGTCGAGGGCTCGGCCACACCCCCTCACCTGGAGCCGCAACCACAACCTCAAAAACAACCGCCGAAACAACAACACAACAACAGAACCCACAACAGCAACAAAAGCGCCAACAAGAGCGACAAACCCCACCTCCTCCTCCTGACACAACTGCTCGACCACCTCTCGAACAGGCCGGGACCAAGACCCCCAATATCCCCGAGAAACCTGGGTTTAAAAACTCGACCATCCTGAAAACTGCTAACGTTTCGACCAAGGCCATGGTCGAGTCCTCCTCCTACTCCCAGAAAACCAGCAATCAAATTACTACTTCCCACACCAAAACTACTTCCCATACAAAAACCTCTGATAAGTCCTCCGAGCCCACCGCCTCATCTAAAACCAAAATACAAGAAAAAACTCCTCTCAACCTGCCATCCAAAATCACCAATGCTGTTGATCCGACCAAGGCTATGGTCGAGTCCAGCAGTCAAGACAATTCAGGGCATGATGTGGCCCTTGGAAAACGTTCTCGCACTGACAAGCTGGAAACAGTTTGGAAGCGGGTGCGCACCAGCCATTTCCCTCCTGATTTTTTGGCTCCTAAGTCCTCCTCACTGCTGTCGGCCCCTTTGAATGGGGTGGTCGAGCGCCTTGAGGGCGCATTCCTCGAGGACGAACTCAAAGGCACCACTGCCACTCTGCCAGAAGTTGGGGACCAGCTCGTTCATTGGCTTACCCAGGTATTGCTCTTCTTTTGTTTGCTTCCCCCTTTCCCTTTCGTTTTGCCTCACCACATGTATATTAAATTGTTGTGTTATTGGTTATTTCAGGGCTTGGTCCAATTTTCGCCTCTAGCCAAGGAAGCTCGAGAAAGCTCTGGGATGTCCATCAAGCTGCTCGAGGGCGCCTGTTGTTCGATGAACGACAAGAGTTCCTCCCTCGTGCAACATAATGCTAAGCTCCACAAGACACAACTATAGCAGAAAGCCGAGTTTTGAAGTCAAGATTAAGTCCCTTGATGAAGAACTCGCTAAAAGGGACAAGGCTCTCGCGGAGAGGGAGGCCGCCCTCGCGGTAAAGGAGGTGGCTGTAGTGGAGAGAGAGACTGCCGTAAAGGAGAAGGAAGCGGCGCTCGAGCAGGAATGGGCCGCTTGAGCTCAGGAAGAAGCGGCTCGGGCAGAAGCGGAGGCTGCTCGAGCCAAGTTGGAGGCCACCCTGGCCAAGGAAATGGCTGCCCATGATCACGATAAACAAAGGTACGCTAATGCCACG
>CACSLK010027842.1:59704-74725 GCA_902706635.1 Striga hermonthica
GGAGGTCACCCAGCCCGAGGGCGTGAGTAATCGACCAACCTGCCCACCCCAAGGAATGTTCTAAACAAGCGACCACCCAGCCCGAAGGCCTTAGTCATGGTGGGTTTTGATCTTCACACTTGCCCACCCGCGAGGAATGTTCCAAACAAGAGGTCACCCAGCCCGAGGGCGTGAGTAAGGCCCTCGAGCTGTGAAAGTCATCGTCTTTCGCGGCGAGGCCCTGAAGGCCAAAGAGAGGGAGGTCGAGCTTGAGAAGGCGGTGAAAAGTGCCGAGAAGAAGCGAATGAAGGAGGGGGCGGACTGGGCCGACGAGAATGAGGCCCTAGAGCGGAGGCATGCCATTGAGATGACTAAACGATATGAGGAGCACATGAAGGAGATGGATGTCCTCCGCGCTCGGGTCCGTGATCTTCGCGAGCAGATGGATTCCCATTGAGGAGGCGGCGAAGAAGTGGGCCGAGGACGAGGGGGTTGCTCCCGAGCCGAGGCAACTAAGCTACCCCGAGGCCTAACGGCTCTTCCAGAAAGAGATGATAGTTGTCATGGACTCCGGGGTCGGGTACAACCTCTTCTGGCTATTCCAGCGCATTGATAGTGCTCTTCTTTCCCTGTAGGATTTTAGGGCAATTATGAATGCCAAAATAACCAAGCATGATTTGGAAGCCGAGTTCTTGGGGATGATCTGCGAAGTGGACTAAGAGGAGGCAGAGCTGATCTGCCACCGTGAGGGCTAGGGGGATGATGTTGTTATTGGCTTGAGAGACTTCGGGCCGAACCCTGGTGATCGGCGCCTGTCTGACGGGGAACGACTGGAGAGCTACGAGCCCTACCCCATTTCCGGTGAGGAGTTTGATGAGGATGACATCGTCCCTCTGGGCTTGAAAGGGCAAATGACGATGGGGCCAGCCCCTCGGGCATTAGTAAAGAGAAAGGTGATGAGGCCAGTAACTCGGTTGCGGACCCGCTGGCTGGTGACCCGGAGACTGCCGACCCGGAGGCTATCGACCCAGAGGCCCCTAAGGTGATCGTTGATATTTTATCCAGCCCAGGGGCCGATCCATGAGTTCGACGCTGTTTCTTCCGCTTTCCCTCGGCCTGCGTGATGATTTATTGACCGCATTTGGTCCTTTTGAATGCAATTTATTGCTTTTTGAAACAATTTACTGCTTTTTGAAACAAGTATTTTGTTACTGCCGGTTTGGCATTTTTATGGATGTTTCTGTTTGCTTTGAATGAATGATCTGTGTAGTGCCCCGTTTGATTTTGAATAATATTGAAATTATTTAAATATTATTGGATTAATACTATTATTATTATTATTATTATTATTATTATTATTATTATTATTATTATTATTATTATTATTATATTAATTGTTCTTTTTGCCTAATGTCTAAATTGCCTAATTGTTATTATGTGCTTAAATCCTCCCTATATATAATTCCCGAATGCGCTGAGCCTACGTGGCTGCTTTTGGTGCTTCAGAATCATATTTGGCGAAGAATCATGCTTCGTAATTAGGTTTGGATAAATAATATTCATATATTAATAATTAATAATCTAGGTTCGAGTATTCCATAAATATTATTTAGCTAACTTAAGTATTTTAATATCACTTTTACTAATATAATTCTTTAGTTTTTTGTAATTTTACATAGTGAGACACTAAGCGACTAATATATCCCTGAATTTTGATTTGTTTCCTTCAATAAGCTATTGAATTATAAATATATTTTAAAAGTTGATAACTTTTGTATTTCTTATCGGTCTTACATATATAATATATCAAATTAATCATCTTTTGATGATCTTCGATTTGACATCCATATTGTATATATGAAATAAATAAATTATATTTATCTTAATAATAATAAAAAATAATAATATTTATTAAAATTCATTAGAAAAATAAAATTATTTCTCAATTGATATATTTATATGTAATGTAGTTATATATTGTAAGTTAAAAAAATTAGTATAATATAACACAACTAAGTTGCACAAATAAAAAGTGTCATAATAAATATATAATAATATATATATTCTTATAAAAGGTATTTAAATTTTCAAACTACTTTTTCTCATTAATTTTAGATTTTAAGAAAAAAAATTAGGTAATACACGGGTGTTATACTAGTGTCTACTATTGACAAATATTGTTGTGTGAATTATATATATATATATATATATATGTATGTATCCGGTTTTTATTTTAATTATCGTTCGGTCAACCGAGCCTCGTCTAAATTAAAATGTTGAAACGAGAAGGCCCGGTCTTTGAACCGCGCGCCCAGCCGAACTGAACCGGTAGCCCGAACCGGTCGAGCCACCCGGTTTACCTCTCCTCTCTCTTGTATTTTTGGTAAATTTCTTGTAGGGCAAGGCTCCATAGACCTAGCCTTATATAAACGTGAGATTTCTTCCTCCTCGTGGTCTTCAACCCGCAGACCCTAAGCTGCTCCATCTCTCTCTTGCAAATAGCGCGCAGTCTTCACCTCTAATCTCTCCTTCTCTCTCGTGTGTTTTTGAAGCAGAACAGAGGCTCGCTCTCTCTTTCTCTCGTGATTCATCTTAACAGG
Source organism: Striga hermonthica (assembly GCA_902706635.1). Lineage (NCBI taxonomy): Eukaryota > Viridiplantae > Streptophyta > Magnoliopsida > Lamiales > Orobanchaceae > Striga > Striga hermonthica. The sequence goes on from CACSLK010027842.1 coordinate 62,284, forward strand.
GAATTAATCTCTCGCACTCTCTCGCTTTTCTTTTCCTGCCACCATAAGTTCACGATCAGGGGCGTAGCCAGAAATTTTTTTAACCTGTGGCTGAATATTATTATAGCTATTATTGGAACCTTATAGACATGGTCATGGGTCGACCCAACATGTCGGTTCGGCCCAAACTGACACAAGCAGACCCGTTGACCATGAGTCTTGAACAAACCCGTGTTTTGACCAGTTCGGTTCATGTACAATACTTTATAGTTTATACATTTTGAACATGCAGTTTTTGTTCCAAACTGGAACCGGAACCCGAGGTTTTTTTTAAATATTATTCTAATTTATTTGTATTTTTTAATGAACTGGACGACCAGTAGTCGACAATTCAATGAACCGACCCGTACATATGTTCGCGTCGGTTCAAGGTCCTCCAACTCTCGGCCCGGTATCAACAGTTTCAGCCTGTAACTGGTTTTGGTTATGATTATAAACAAATTATCTGCTAACATATGTCGGTTTGAATTGGAAAAACTCAATCTCGAATCGCTTATATATTTAAACAAGCCAATCTCAAATAGCTAATCGAACTTGTCGATCAAACAAATAAAGTCGAACATGTTTGCAATCAACTCTGTATGAGTTTTCTTTTTGTCTAGGAAATGATGTCGAATTAATTATTGGAGGCGAAAGAAAAAAAAATTAAATGAAAATGGATAACGAACTGTGGAATGAGACGAATCCAATTAAATAGCCCGCTGGACAAGTCTGTGTCAAGCTTAATTATCCAGCTCATTTGATATTTGTCAAGTCAACCCATTAAAAATTTAAAAAACAAGAGTGTGTTGGGCCACATTATAAACTCAATGATAAAAATGGAATAAGGTCACAATTGTCATTTGACAATAAAAGATTATTTTTTTTCTTCACTATAATCATCATTTTTCCACCCTAGCCTTAGGGTGGCTCCGCCCTTGTTCACCATCATCACCCTCATCACCTCGCGCCAGCACCGTCATCATCACCAGTGAGAAGCTCCTCCTGGCCGTACGCGTAACTCTGGCCCCCTGCTCCACCGGCGAGACCTCCAATATTTGCTCGTGAGTTTTCAGCCGTCGGGTCCGTCGAGTTCTGCCGGAGTGCTAGATGTAGCCGTCAAGTCCCATCGAGTTCCGGTGCCAAACGTAGCCGTCAAGTCCCGAGTCCCGCCCGTTCGTCCGTTCGTTTTCCAATCGAGCGTCCCAAATAAGGTATTAATGGCTGGGACTTATACTTTCTGATTTGGCCGAATATAAGTGTTGTTATGTGTTCAGCTTAGTCCTTAAAAGTTTGAAGCATGTTGAGTTTGTTTATGTGTTTGTTTTTGGGATACATGTTTACCCTAGTTTGTGAAGCTCAATTATGTTATATTTGCTTAAAGTGAGCATGTATCAGAGTCTTATTTTCAGTTTTTTAAGGCCTAATTAATTATGGCTTTGAGTTTAAGAAAATGGTGGAGGTAAAGAGAAATATTTGAATGTGTTAGCCGTGTTGTTCTTCAACATTTCTAAGCCTTAGGATGCTTGTTTCTTGTGCTGAGACGTAGTGTGATCATGCTGAGGTTAATTATGCAGTTAGGAGACTAAAAGCCCAGTTTAGCTACATGTTCAGTGTTGAGAAGTGATGATTTAAGAGGCATATTATTTTCATTTTATATCATGCGAGCTTTGGCTTTTTTGTTTCGATTATTTAGCCAAGACATTTGAATGCTTTATAGGTCTTTTACATGATATTTATTTGAGCTTCTAAGGAGACGGTTTTCATCACTTATTATTTCAAGTGGCATGCTTTAAGGTGTAGAGGGAAAGAAAAGCATGTAGTGGTGGTTATGCATTATTCTTTTGCCTTATTTGTTCAATTTGTCCTTCATTTATTTAAATGAGGTTATGTGGTTGGATTGAATTTGAAGGGTGGTTTTGTTTGTCCTGTGCATCTGTGGTAGATGATTAGCATTTTAAATTTTGATGCTCATATGGTCTAATAGGTGGTGCTTATGACATTGGGAATTGTTATTGAGGGTTCATTGCAAATTTATGATTTATGTCGCGTTTCTGCTATTCTGTTGTGCTGCTATTATGACTCTTGAAAACTCGTAATTTGATATTGTGCCCTTCTTTTAAAATGTAGTATTTTGAGTTAGAGTTCAGAGGGATTTGGAATTTCGAAATTTGGAGTTGATTTGAATTTGTTATGAATTTTTGAAGTTTACACGCGTTTTAGATATCAAAGTGATTGCCGTCACTTTGGTTTATTATCGAACTGGCTTTTGAGTGATATTTTTCGTGGAAATCTTGGAGTTATAGGTACTTGGAGTTGTCCTTGATTTATTGGTTTTGGTTTGAAGTCGTTTCGATGTGTATATCATGAGTTATGAATTTTCTAAACCGAGCATGCTGCTGAATCGTAATTAATTCATGATAAATCGTGTGGTTACCCGAATGTTGTGAAATTTTATATGTGATGTCCTGTGAAGATTTTGTAAGTCTTGCCATATCTTCGATTCGAAACTCCATTTGTAGCTATTTTAATTAATTAAATCAGTTTCTGGTCAGAATTTTGTAAAATTTATTAAATATCGTAAAGTTGGAGTTTTGAGCTGAAACTTTGAGGAGTATATTATTTTGTGTTATTTTGTGTTGTGTCAAAATTTTAGATAAATATTCGAAGTCTAGCTATATGAACTATTAACGTCAGATTTTGGCGCTATTTTTGCTCAAATTATTTAAAAATGCTCTCGGATGCATTTAGGGCTAAAACTTGGTGAGATTATGTGTTTTTGTATGCCTTGCAATGTGGTAAATTTTCAAATTGATTGTTTGAGTGTAACTCTAGATTCTGAATTTTGTTTATTTTGGAGTCTTAAAGCTCGATTATCCATCGTCTAGGTTCGGGATTAGATTTTATTGATGTTGGCATGACTTATGTGTATTACCTGAGGTATATTAGTTGTGTTCGGGTCTAGTAGTCACTCCAAAGTACTTAACTCGGTCAAGGAATCCACGAGTCACTTAGTCGATATGATTTCGGCTAAGTATATTTGCTTTGTGTGTTGTTTTTGTGTTGGATAGTTAATTTATAGGCTACCATAATTGTTGTAGGTTCTTCGAGTTGAACTTTTGTCATAATTCCCTCAACTCTGTGTTTAGATACATCTCGGGATCTAGGTGGGTTTAATTTAAAAAATTGCTATGCCTTAAATGTTATTACTGTTTATTTTTTGATATGATCAAAGTATGCATGTGGACCATGTAGCCTTCAATGTGAGCTGTATCGGTCGTCGAACGGTTATCCCCGACTACGAGGTTGTGTCTTGTATAGACAGTTTCCTCATATTGTTGTTAGGCCACATTGAGGGGCATTCGGTATGGTATCGTTGTAAGGCCATACTGAGGGGCATTCAGTACGGTGTCGTTGTAAGGCCACATTGAGGGGCATTAAACATTTACTCCTACTAGTATGGGATTCGATGTAAGGCCACATTGAGGGGCATTCGTTGTAAGGCCATTTATTAGTCTATGGTTAGGTGTGCACACGAGTAAGAACTCTGGGATATGAGACGAGATAGTTGATTGATTTGTATACATGCTGCGGCCATACCTGTCTTATCTTACGATTATTATTTTATCTTATGATTAACATTTATCGCATAGTGGTGAGCACTAATGTTTTCTTTTGTGCTCATCCCCACCTGCTCTTCATGGATGCAGGTTAGTATTGCGGGCACGACGGAGGGAAGCGAGTGGTGGTTATAATAATTGTTATTGCTTCCGCTTGAAACTGAATTATTGATATTATTGCTTTAATTGATAATTTATAGGGAATGTTTTCCCTAAGGATTTTATGATTATTGGAATGGTTATCGATTATTCAACTGGATTATTGTTGGATTATTGATTATTGATAAAGGAGTTTTGAGGACTGAGTATTAATGATTGTTTGAATTTTGATATTGGTTTTGAAAATGAGTAGCGCCTCAAGTGTTTTAGAAAATAAATTTGAAAAATTTATCCCGGATTTGGGCAAACAAAAGTGGGGCGTTACAATCTGTTTGACTATCGTTCTTTATCGCGTGTTTGCGGTTGTTTTTAGTTGTTTGGCCTTTTGTCGATTTCTGTCATGCGTTGCCAAACTTTTAAGTTCGATCGAGGTGCCGGGCTCCTTGGCCGAGTCCGGTACTCTTTTATCACTCGGCCAAGTTTTCATGATTGAGTTTGGCGCTTATTCATTACTTGGTCGAGCGACGCTGTCGGGCTCGACACTTATTTATTACTTGGCCGAGCCTCGTGATCGGGCTCGACATTTATTTATTACTTGAACGAGCCTCGTGATCGTGCTCGTGTGCACTTATTTATTACTTGACCGAGCCTCATGATCGAGCTCGACACTTATTTATTACTTGGCCGAGCCTCGTGATCGGGCTCGACACTTATCTATTACTCGGGCATGTCCGATCTATTCGTTGAATTAGGCGGTGGTCTGGCCTGGCTAGGCTTCATGATTGAGCTCGGCATTTGTTTTTTACGTTGGCGACTTTGGCCTGGTCGGGCTACTTTGCTGAGCCCAGCTCGTGTCGGCCGGTCCATCGTACTGGAGCCGACCTGCACTTAGTTATCACGTGGCAGCTTACTTGATCGGTCTCGCGTTCGGACTCGACGATATTATTGGCCTGACCGGGCTGCCTAGTTGAGCCTGGATAGTGTCGGCTGGGTTATCGTATTGAACCAGACCTGCACTTTGCTTATTACATTAATTACGCCGCTTTGACTCGATCTAAGCCTAAGCTTTCTATTTTCTAGAAATAAAGAAAACTTACATACCCTTTTATTGATTTTTTCACAAAATAAATTATTACAAATATTCCATGGACCTGGACCTATTGGTAGAACTTCTTTAGGGATGCTGAGTTCTAGGGGTATTGGTGGGAAGTACCGTTCAAATGTTCGAGACGATAGGCCTCGTGTGGGAGGACTTCGCTGATTTGTAATTTCCCTCCCACTTCGGTTTGAGAGGTCTAGGATCGGGCCCCGTCACTCTTTTTAGTACTGTTAGTGTTATTTTTGTTATGTTTTTATTAATGTTTATTATTATTATTATTATTTTTTATGTATTTTTAGTAATTTTGTGGGATTTTGGGTAGTTTTTAGTTTCTTTGAGTAATTTGTAATATTTAAGTATTTGTGTGGATTTTTGTATATTTTCTTGTATTTTTCAAGTATTTGTAAAATAAAGAAACGGTCGAAAATCTCGGAAGAGCAGGATTTTGAAAATTTATTGGGCATGATCATATTAATGGAAAGAGGAGCTCGTTAGCAACACACAGGAAAAAGCAGAACTCGATTTCGAGTTCGGATGAGTTCGTACAGGACCGAAGTGTAAAATCGCGAAAGTTACCAAACCTTTTAAAGGTTGAAAACCCCACATAATTTGTATTCTGGGCAAAAGTGTGATTTTCAAGAACCATTGGATAGAGGAGTTTGTTAGCTACGCGTAGGAAAAAACGGAACTCAATTCCGAGTTCGGACGAGCCCAAACGAGCCGAAAACGTGAAGCCGAGCAGTGCAGTCCGCGAGAATTTTCTGCGCTCGGAAGTTGCGGCCGTGGACCCTTTAGTTTGCAGATTTTTTTTCTTTTCCTGGTTTTTTCTTCCCTTTTCTTCCATTTTTTTTCTTTGGTAGTCAAATTGTGGTTGATTTTTAGGTGAATAGTAGTTGATGTTGGTGAAGTGTGTTTGATTATATTTCTATAAATAGCTAGATCATCCATCATTCAAGGGGGCGGGGGAAACATTTTCTATGTAATTCACTATCATTTTATCTTTCTATATGTATTACATTTGTAAGTTGATATTGGTAAGTTTGAATTGTTGGAGAGTGTTGAAGTTAAAGGACATTAAGTTTGCATTTACTCTGTGGATTGATCGTCAATAGTAAGTTTTCTTTTCATTTATGTTATCAGTGGTTTATTTCCATAAGAATTTGTATGTTAAAATTACTATGAGTAACTAATCTCCTAACTAGGGTTAGGGGATAATCGTTTCGGTTTATTACTATTTATAAGTATTTTTATTACTCAATCTTTACAAATTTTATTAATCTTATGGTTAAATGATTGATCACCATTTTAATCTACATAATCGATTTCAAAACCGAGAGGGGCGAATTTGATAGAACTTGATTTGTTTAGAATAGACATGTTCGGAAACGTATTGTTTATGTGTTAACCGTTTCACTAATTCACTTGTTTATGTTCATCCGTATATTACGGAAGTTAGTACGGATAAACCAATATATGAGTTAATTAAGTGAATAGGTTAACCGAGTTATATAATTACTAATACATGTTAATAAAGTCGAAATTGATTATCCCCAAATACCCTAAGATTTTACATTCATTAAGAATTATCTTTGTCAATTTCGCTATTCTCTTTTCTTTCTTAATTGTTTATTGTTTGAAAGTTATTACGAGTAAAACGATTTTATCGTTAGAAAGTATTTACGAGTAAAACAATCTTCTCGTTAGAAAGTATTTACGAGTAAAATGATTTTATCGTTAGAAAGTATTTACTAGTAGAACGATCTTATCGTTTGAAAGTGTTTATGAGTAAAACGACTTTATCATTTGAAAGGTTTTCTAAGTAAAATGATAGCATTTATGTTATTTTAGTTTAAAAACCCCAATCATTAAATTTAATTAGAATGTTTAGAAATATTTTCCATTGTGTGAATTGAATAAACGTACAATTTAATCCGGCTAACCTTCCTTAGAAAACGACCCGAGTCGGGTAACTCGGTTACTACTTGCCCAAAAATATTGCAAGCAAAATGGCGCCGTTGTCGGGGAAGGTTTAGGAATTATTTCGTGCGTTTATTCATGTATTTTTTGTATTTCTTTTTGTTCTTGTAATTTATTGTTTTTGTGTTTCTCCTTATTTTTCTTGTTTTATTTTTAGTATTTTTGAAGTATTTGTAGTTGACTCTTCTTCGTTAGCAGGTGCTCGTAACAAACTTTTGTTTTTGTATGCGTACTAGGAGTGGTCGTGTGTTTATTCCGAAGGACAAATCTATTGACGAGGCTTTACGAGACTTGTTCGCCAATCTCTCTCTCGAACCCTCAAATTCCAACGACCAAACCGAGATGGCACGAAACGGCGAAGAAGAAGTGAACAACCCTAGATACCTTCTCCGTGACCTAGCCCAACCAATATTGGGCCGGTGACTTCATGCATCCGATTGGGACCCGCGGCTCGAAATTACGAGCTCAAAACCATTCACTACAATCAACTACCATCATTCCACGGGCTTACCAACGAAGATCCACTTCATTTTATCCGTGAATTCTATACTGTTCTCCAAACTTTTCCACTCCATGGGCTCAACGAAGATCAATTGAAGATGAGGTGTTTTCCCGAAACACTTAAAGACCGGGCTAAGGCTTGGTTTATGACGCTTGCTCCCGACTCTCTCACTACTTGGGAGCAAGTATACTCAAAATTCATCGGGAGATACTATTCTCATCAAAAGACACAAGAGCTCCGATCACAAATCGTCTCTTTTGCCCAACAACCAAACGAGCCACTACATGAGGCGTGGGAACGCTTCAAAGATCTTCAACGGCAATGCCCACACCACAATTTTCCACCCGCTTTGTTGATGAATAGCTTCTACGACTCTCTCCATCAAAACTTTCAATACATGGTGGACAATGCGGCAGGTGGCGACGTAGGATCAAAGACAGCTGAAGAAATGATGGAGATTTTTGAGACGATGAGTACAAACTCGTCTCAAAAGAGTAGCAGAGGGAAGAAGGCAATGGTTCATGAGATAGCACCCGGACAAGACATGATAGCTCATCAAATCGCCGAGCTTACGGAACAAATGAGGTTACTTAATGCAAGAAGTGTCCAACCGGTACAAGCCATGATGATCGAATCATGCGGAGCATGTGGAGTACAAAAACACCGTTCCGAAGTGTGCCCATCCGCTTTCGACCAAGATTTCAGAGAGTCACATATTAATGCTAATGCCCTCCAAGGCTACCAAAACCGACCTGTCAACGATCCATATTCCAACACATACAATCCCGGATGGCAAAATCATCCCAACTTCTCTTGGTCAAACAACAACAACACCCAACAACCCCGACAAAATTTCATGCAACAACCAAATCGGCCAAATTTCGCTCCTCAACAACACATGAGACCAAACTTCCCTCAACAACCACAAAGAGTTCCTATGGGAGGGATGCAAACTCAAGGGGTCGGTCCTAGCTCGGCTACTCAAGAAGAAAAATTGGATACAATTCTCCAATTTATGACGAACCAAGAATCTACCATCAAGCGCATGGAGACGCAAATAGGCCAACTCGCCTCAAGAGTTGGCAATTTGGAGGTTGAATCCAACAAAGGGAAGCTCCCGAGCCAACTCGAGCAAGCAAAGGCCATCACCGTTTTAAGAAGTGGCAAAGTCGTCGAAAACCAAGTCAAAATGCCCGACATGGAGGAACCAAAACCAGCCGACCAACCGAAGGAAAATGATGTTGAGGGAAACACACGGGCCAAGCCGGTGGAAGGTCCATTTTTACACAAGTCCACAAATCCGTTCAAACCACGTATCCCTTTTCCGGGACGACTTCGGGACGAAATGCAAGAGAAGCAATTCCGGGACTTGTACAACATGCTTTCCAAAGTCAATGTCAACTTACCGCTTCTCGACGTAATAAAAAATATGCCGTCCTATGTGAAATTTTTCAAGAATTTGGTGACGAAGAAAAGAAGATTTGAAGGCGGTGAGAAAGTTGTGGTGTACGAGGCGGCGAGCACCATGCACCATGACCTACCCAAAAAGGAACGTGATCCCGGGAGTTTCGTGATTAAAATAGCCCTCGGGAATGGAAAAGAAGCTTCGGGGATGCTCGAAGAAGCCGGAATCAACCTTATGCCATTTTCAATATTCCAGCAGCTCGGTCTCGGAGACTTGAGACCAACCCGTATGTGCCTCCAACTCGCCGACCGTTCGATACGATATCCCAAAGGGGTGGTGGAAGACGTGCTAGTTCGTGTGGGAAAGCTCATCGTTCCCATTGATTTCGTTATTCTTGACGTGGGAGAAGTGCACGAGAATGGGAAGGATCACACCATCCTTCTCGGGAGACCATTCATGGCCACCACTAATACGCTTATTGACGTAAAGAACGGGACGTTAAATATGACGGTTTTGGGCGAGTCCGTTTCTCTTTCAGTCCGAGATGCCACATCCGCATCATCGGTGAATTTTGTGGAGGAATGTTCGTTTGTCGATACAATTGACCAGTTCGTTGAAAAAATAGCTCAACAAGAATGGGAAGCGAGGCACATACCCGATTTCGACGATGACAAGGAACCAACCGTCGACCTTTGCATAACCGATCAACCCAATGCACAACCAACCCTAGAGCTGAAAGAACTACCTCGACATCTCAAGTACGTATTTCTCGATGAAGAAATGCAAAAACCGGTGATCATTTTCGCCGAACTTGCAAAGGATGAAGAAAGAAAGCTACTTGAGGTACTCCGAACAAATAAACAAGCAATCGGATGGGGTCTCGGAGATCTTAAAGGTATTAGCCCCTCCACATGTATGCATCGGATTGTCTTGGAGGAAGGTGCTAAGCCATTTAGGGATAGCCAACGACGGCTTAATCCGAATATGATGGAAGTTGTTAAATAGGAGGTACTAAAGCTTTACTCCGAAGGGCTTATTTTTCCGGTAGCCGATAGCGAATGGGTGAGCCCTATCCACGTGGTGCCAAAGAAAGGTGGTATCACCGTTATCGAGAATGAAAAGAAAGAGATGATTTCCACCCGTATTACTACTGGGTGGAGAATGTGCATTGATTATTGGCGACTCAACGCCGTGACCAAGAAAGACCACTTTCCGTTGCCATTCATTGATCAAATCCTTGATCGCCTTTCCGGTCACCAATACTAATGCTTTATAGATGGCCTTTCCGGCTACTACCAAGTAGCAATTGCTCCCGAGGATCAGCCTAAGACTACATTCACTTGCCCATTCGGTACCTTTGCATTTAGACGTATGCCTTTCAGACTTTGCAATGCACCCGGGACCTTCCAAAGGTGCATGTTCTCTATCTTTTCCGACATGCTCGAGGACTTTCTTCAGGTATTTATGGATGATTTTTCTATCTTTGGTGATTCTTTTTCTCATTGTCTTCATAATTTATCTCAAGTTCTCAAGCGTTGCATTGATTCTAACTTGACCTTAAGTTAGGAAAAGAGTCATTTTATGGTTAAAAGTGGAGTTGTTTTGGGACACATTGTTTCTAGTCGAGGGATTGAAGTCGACAAAGCCAAAGTTGATGTGATTGAAAAACTTCCCCCTCCAGTAAATATTAAAGGCGTTAGAAGTTTTTTGGGTCATGCCGGTTTCTATAGGCGTTTTATTAAAGATTTTTCAAAAATAAGCCAACCATTATGTCGTTTGCTTGCTAACGATGTGCCGTTTGTTTTTTATAATGCATGTTTAGATGCTTTCGAACAGTTGAAAACGAAGCTTGTGACCGCGCCTATTGTGATTGCACCGGATTGGTCATTACCTTTTGAAATAATGTGTGACGCGTCGAATCATGCGGTTGGAGCCGTTCTAGGTCAACGGGTTGATAAATTACTTCGCGTAATTTATTATGCTAGCTTGACTTTAAACGACGCTCAATTAAATTACACGACAACCGAAAAAGAGCTCCTTGCCGTAGTTTTTTCTCTCAATAAATTTAGATCTTATATTTTGGGATCTAAAGTAATTGTGCATTCCGATCATGCGGCATTAAGGTATCTTTTGAGTAAAACTCAATCGAAACCGAGACTTATTCGGTGGATTTTACTTTTACAAAAATTTGACGTTGAAATTCCTGATAGGAAAGGGTGTGAAAATGTGGTAGCCGATCATTTATCTCGTATTGTTCCTTCCGATTCATCACTTACATTGCGGGAGCATGTTATCATTAATGACGATTTTCCATATGAGCAATTGAGTGAAGTGTCGACTCATCCGTGGTATGCGGACATAGTAAATTATTTGTCCGATGGTATTTTGTTGGCTAACCTTTCTTCCCAAGAGAGGAAACGATTTGTTTCATTGTGCAGGAACTATTTTTGGGATGATCCATTTCTTTACAAGATGGGGAAGGACGAGGTGCTACGGAGATGTGTACCCGAGGAGGAGCAAGCGGATGTTTTGGCCTCTGGTCACGAGTTTCATTGCGGAGGTCATTTTGGAGGTCGAAAGACCGCCTTTAAGGTCCTCCAATCAGGTTTCTTTTGGCCTACTCTTTTCCGAGATGCTCATAATTTTTGTAAAGCTTGCGACCGTTGTCAAAGGGTTGGGAATATCGATTCCCGAAATGAAATGCCTCTAGTTAACAACCTACAAGTCGAAATCTTTGATGTTTGGGGCATCGATTTTATGGGACCTTTTCCTAAATCTTTTGGTTTTGAGTATATCTTACTTGCGGTTGATTATGTGTCTAAGTGGGTCGAGGCTATCCCCACAAGGACTTGCGACGCTAACGTAGTTATCAAGTTTTTGCAAAGTAATATTTTGAGCAGGTTCGGTTTTCCTCGGGCTATTGTGAGTGACGGAGGCAAACACTTTTGCAACCGTCTATTCGAGAAGTTGATGAAGAAATACGCTATATCACACAAGGTGGCGACTCCATACCATCCACAGACGTTGAGACAAGTGAAGACGAGCAACAAGCAAATTAAGACTATCTTAGAAAAGACGGTGAATTCATCCCGAAAGGATTGGTCCCGACGACTCGAAGATGCATTATGGGCACAACGGACCGCCTACAAAGGAGTGTTGGGGATGAGCCCTTTCCGGCTCGTCTACGGGAAGGCTTGTCATTTACCGGTTGAGATCGAACATAAAGCATTTTGGGCAATTAAGAAGATGAATTTTGACCTTGATTCGGCCGGAAAAGAAAGATTGTTGCAACTATCGAAACTCGAGGAATTTAGAAACGAGGCGTACGAGAATTTGAAGATTTACAAGGACAAGGTCAAACGACTCCACGACGCTCGTATTCTCTGGAAGGAGTTGGTGCCGGGTATGCAAGTTCTCCTTTTTAATTCCCGACTTCAGTTTTTCCCGGGAAAACTTAAGTCCCGATGGAGTGGCCCGTTCATTGTGGACGAGGTTCTATCTTTCGGGGCATTTCGACTTCGGAACCCGTCTACCGGTGAGTTATTTGTTGTTAACGGCCAAAGGATCAAGCCATACATCGGAGGTGAAGTCGGGAAGAATCATGTCGAGACTATCAGTCTCGGCGAACCATTGCAGGATTGATTGAAAAATTCAAAGCCGAGCTCCCGGCGTTAAAACCGAGCAAACTTATATATATATTTAAAAAAAAAAAATCATCTGCA
>CACSLK010027842.1:91278-102472 GCA_902706635.1 Striga hermonthica
TGTGAGGAACCCCAAAAAAAAAAAATCCTAGCGTGGAGCCGTGAACTATGGGGAAACTGGGTGATGTGGAAACCACTGCTCACGCCGGAGGACGTGGTCGTGGCGGACGTAGTGACGAACTAGCCCCTGTCGGCCTTGTCAATGTTGCCTTCGGAAATGAGACTGCACTTAGTACCTCTGGCTCCATACATGGCAGACCAACATCCTCATTGACAGATACCGGTCGGGCGGCTATTTCTGGGTTAACCGATGTCCAATGGGAGTCAATTGTCCACCTCGTCTCTTCCGTCCCCAACAATGCTCTTTTATCTGGTAAGCGTAGTCTTTATGAGTGGATGTATGATAGCGGTGCTTCATATCATATGACGGGCTACTTAGAATTTTTTTTCTGATATCCGGGATATTCCGTCCCAGTCTGTGCAATTACCTAATGGCACGCTCACTACTGCGTGCAAATTTGGAACTGTTCATCTCGGTTCTCGTATTGTTTTATATGATGTTTTGTTCGTTGACAGCCTTCAATGCAACCTGATACATTTATCTAGGTTATTGGAACAATCTGGTTGTGTTGCTACCTTCACAAATAAATATTGTGCTATTCAGGACCTGACTTCGAGGACGGTGATTGAAGCGAGTGAGCAAATTGGGGGACTCTATTTTTCCGAGGGGCAATCACTGCCAATGCTTTTCGGGTGTCTTAGGTTATGCAACACTTGTGGCACCAGTGAATGGGTCATCCATCATCTACTGTTCTTGGTCAATTGCCTTTTGCCGAGTCTTGTTCTTTGGTCTCGAATAAATCTTGTGATATTTGCTGTCGGGCGAAGCAATCTCGTGCTAGCTTTCCTCTCAGTCGTAGTCTTGGCAGTTCTCTTTTCAGTCTGATTCATTGTGATGTGTGGGGACCTTATAAAGTTCCTGCCTTTAGTGGTGCTCGATATTTTTTTTACTATTGTTGACGACTATCCTCGAGGTACTTTGATTTTCTTATTGGATGACAAATCTTCGGTGTCTTCTACGCTCCTGCAATTCTTTGCTTTTGTAAAAAGGTAATTTGGTGCGTTGGTTAAAACTGTTCGCAGTGACAACGTGACTGAATTTACTTGTATGCGTAATTATTTTCGTCAACAGGGGATTGTTCATGGAACTTCTTGTGTTGAAACTCCTCAACAAAATGGACATGCTGAGCGCAAACATAAGCACATTCTTAATTGCTCGAGCATTACGATTTCAGGCTCATTTACTGATCGAGTTCTGGGGACATTGTGTACTGGCTACTAGCTATTTGATTAATCGAATGCCTACTCCTCTTTTATCCGACAAGACTCCCTATGAACTTTTGTATGGCGAACCTCCCAACTATGCGCATTTACGTGTTTTTGGTTGTCTGTGTTACGTGCACAATCAGAACAGGGACGGTGACAAGTTTGCCAGTCGGAGTCGTCGATGTGATTTTGTTGGCTATCCATCTGGTCAAAAGGGGTGGTGCGTTTATGATTTGGACAACCACACTTTTCTGGTCTCACGTGATGTGAAATTTTGTGAATCGGAGAGCCCTTACTCGACGTCTCTTGCTCTTGATACTGCCTTCGTACCTATGGTTCTATGGTATGTTGTTTCTGACGATGATGATGATGTGGTGGTTCCCACTACAACACGTACCGTTGACACTGGAGGTTCTGAAGTCATTGTCAATAGGGGGTAATCCTCCCCAAGAAGAAGTGTTGGATCGTGGTCATCGTCTCAAGAGGCCCTTTTCCCGTCTTCCCGACTTTGTCTCTCACACTATTTGTTTCTCGTCGCCCCACTCTACCTCCTCCATCGTGTCATCATTTGGTACTCCTTATCCACTCGCACACTATGTTTCTTGTGATTCCTTTTCACCTGCACATCAGTCATTTCTGGCAGCCATTTCTTCTGCCGTTGAGCCACGGACCTTTTTTGAGGCTGTTGGAGAGAGTCGCTGGTGTTTGGCTATGAAACTGGAGATTCGAGCATTGGAATCGAACCGTACGTGGGATATTGTTTCTCTTCCTACTGGAAAACACGCGATTGGTTGCAAGTGAATATATAAGATTAAATATAACTCTGATGGTTTGTTGAGCACTACAAGGCGCGCTTAGTTGTCTTGGGTAACCAGCAGGTAGAGGATATTGATTATCAGGAGACATTTGCACATGTCACCAAGATGGTTACTGTAAGAACTTTTCTTGCTGTTGCAGTTGCTAGACATTGGGACGTTCATCAGATGGACGTGCACAATGCGTTCTTGCATGGAGATCTATCTGAGGAGGTCTACATGAAACTTCCTCCTGGTTTTCATTCACCTGATCCTGGTAAGGTATGTCGATTATTCCGATATCTGTATGGTTTAAAGCAAGTTCTTCGTTGTCGGTTTGCAAAGCTTACTACTGCTCTTAAACCTATGGTTTTCGGCGGCTAGTGGGCCTTTTGATTTATTTAGATGTCACTCATCTCGACTTGTCTTATGATGTGTGTTGTAGCACAAATTATTCATTTTACCGAGTATCGAATCGAAAGATTCGTTCCCCGGGTCGATCTCACGAGGAAGGCAGTTCAAAATTTAGCTTTGATATTGACAACACATAAAAAGAAAATAAATCCTAAACACTATAATCCGATAGCAGATTGGATGAATTATTAACTAAGAAACAAAATAAAAATAATAATCTACCTAAAAATATAAACGAAATAAAGATAGAGAAGCTAGGGAATCGGGGATAATTATATCAAGTTCTAGCAAAACCGGGCAATCAATTGTTCGATTCAAGATTGACACTCTCGCTTATACATCTAGCGGTTCTCTCCCAATAACTCTTCGTAACAAGGGATTAAACATAGATGAACAAGTTCGAGCATACAACACAGGCCAATTATCCCAATCCCAATAACTTTTCGTAACAAGGGACGGGTCATCGACAAGTGCGTATTTCAATCTAAAACATATAGACTATTCAGTTATGAAATTATCTACCTCATGCGAGCCTAGGTCTACGACTTTTCCCCTTTCGGTTTAAAGGTTGCTAATTAAATTAGAAGAGAATTAATCAACTAATCATATGGAATCGACAAATCCTAACTCGACAAATTAACATTCAATTATTTCCAACTGCAAGATTGAAGTGTCACTCTTCAATTATATCAATCAATCAAACAAGAACTCATCAATTCCTATTCAATTCAACTCACATAAGCATGAACAAATCGAAGCCCGACAATTACACGTTAAACAAGAACAATCATCCCCTATCCCTAGCAATCGGATTTAGCTATGAATATCAAATTCAACAATCATGATCAATCCTCTCAAATAATCATTATTCATGAATCAAATAAGAGAAATAAATACTTACAATCAATCCAAGTTCCAGTCGAATTTGAAATACAAGCTAAACCCTAACTAAGAAGAAGAAGAAGAAGAAGAAAAATGGAAAATCATGGTGAAAAGAAGAAGAAAAATTGAGGAAGAAAAAGAAAAGAGAAGAAGAGAAGGAGAGAGTTGTGAAGTTCTTTTCTCGGACCTAGGTTTTCTCCTAGTCGAGATGTCTCTCGAGTCTCGGAGTTCTCATTTATATGGTTCGAAAAACTGAGCAAAAACGAGAGAGAATGAGAAAAAAAAATTCTGGCCCACGACCAGGCCATAGCGGCGCTATGGGTCGCGGGGCTTGGGCATCTGGCCGTCGCTATGGGCACGCTTCGCTGGTAGCGCCGCTAGCTGGGTTGGCCATAGCGGCACTATGGCCATAGCGGCGCTATGGCCCGGCAGCCTTGCATGATTTCACGGTTTAGGCTCGTTCGGGCTCGTTTGGACTCGGAATTGGATTTCGCTTTTTTCTGTGTGTTGCCAACGAACTCCTCCATTTAATTATGCTTGCACAATAAGCTTTTGCCCATAATTAGGTCCTCCCGAAGCTTCAAACCTACACACCATAAACAAAGAAAAAAAAATCAGAAAAACTCACGAAAACACAAGAAAAATCGAAATAGATCAAATCAAGCAATAAACTACAACAACGAATAAAACCCAACAAAAAGACTCAGTATGGGGGAAAAAGAAAGACAAAGAGACAACGAAAAACGCAACAAAAATGGGACAAACAACTCTCCCACACTTAATCCTTTGTTCGTCCCGAACAAAAAGAAAACAAAACAAGACACGAGCATGGATATGGTTTCAAATAAGAAGAGCTTCAAAATGCCCAATTCAATCGAGTCGAATTCCAACAAACATACGACCATATGCCTCAAATATCGACTTGGCCATGAAATTACAAACTCTCAAAACATAGATTATCATGTATGCCTCACTCATTTTCTTGCATGATTAAGTGATAGGAACGCTCAAAATTGGTCAATATTCAAGTTTCAACATATGCTTGCCAATCGTTTAAGTTACTCAAAAACAATCAAAGCTCAAAAACTTGCGAATCAAGAGGGCTAAGGTAAAGGTACGAATATATATGATATGAAGCTCAAATAATCAATCCAAGTTTTTCGAGTAATAGACTACTCGAATGTCAACTACTCATCCAAACCAACAAGCACACATACTGTCCACCAACATTCCACAAACAACACATAAATGCTCAGAGTAAGTTGCAACATCGTCACTTAACCTTATTATTTTTTTTTCTCTTTTTTTTTATTTCTTTTTTTATTTGAAGAGTGACTTTTTCCGAACAAAAACGAATCGAAAGGACAACATTCTGTAGGTGTAAACATTGGAGGTCATCACCAAGTGTCTTACAATAGTTTCCCAATGCTCATTACCTGTCAACATGAATCGACTAGTAAGAGGAGCAGAATCCAATCGATTTGTCCTGCGAGCTCTCATTTTTTTTTCTTTTTTTCTCTTTTTCTTTTTTTTTTCTTTTTTCTTTTTTTTTTAATAGGTCAAGCAATAGAAATCCAACGTTAATTCACCTCATTCAACTCATCACCAAATCAGTCAACAAAATACATTCATGTACGGCTGACAAGAAAAAGGCTCAAATCTCAAACGGGCTATTAGGGAAAATAATGTTTAGGATCAAATAACAAGGCTAAAAAAAGCTAATCAAACAAAACGCCTCAATCACTTTCGCAATTTCAAACTCTAATCGATTTCTTTCAGATAAACTCAAGGCAAGTTCTAATTATTCATGAATATGACCAACATCTCACAAGAAAAAAAAAAGGATCAAAACCTCACAAGGTAAATAAATGTCACTCAAAGCAATCAAGTAAATACTGAGGCAATGACCACACGTCTGTCATCACAACTTCCCAATCTCATCAAACATTCATCAACAATTCATATAATTCACCAATATCACATGCTCAACAACACAAAATCCTAAAACTAGTCCGGTCCACCACATAAGCATGCAAAATCCAAATAAACTCCCCCACACTATGAGACAATGACCTCATTGCTTCAACACAAAACAGGAAGTCACATAAAAGGACCCAACAATCTCATATAATGAATCAATCCCACCAACTACCACTAGAACACAAAAGAAATGACAAGGGAAAGAATAGCTCAAGAAAGATAAAAAAAAAAAAAAAATGGAAAAGGGTGTGCAAACCAAAGTGCCCCGAGGAGGATAAACATCCACGTACAAGCCGCTCGCCTATGCTCAGCCCAGAACCTCGATATTCTCTTGTTCAATCTCGCAATCAGTACCTGCCAAGATGGACACAAAAGAACTCTAAAACTCCAATTATTAAAAAGATAAAATAAAAGGTACAATGAAAAAATATCCTACGAAAGCAGTAAATTCCTTGGGTTGCCTCCCAAGAAGCGCTTGTTTAACGTCATTAGCTTGACGAAACCTGAGGGGAACTCAACTGGGATCTAGAAAGAAGTGACAATCGTGCCACACCTTTGTATTCTCGAGAAGTGGCAGTGCTGGCACTAAGGCCAGAAGGCAGGCACGGGTGGCTCGGGTAGCAATATTCTTCTGGAACTGAGCATGGGAGCTAGGTGGGGTAACGAAGTGGCCTAGATCTCTCTTCAACGAACACATTGTTAACCAATGGAAGGATAAGAACATCTGTGGAGCATATCAGGACCACTGGGGCCTTCTCGATGGTGCATGACGGCTCAAGTGTGGGACTCTCGAATTCGGGCTCAGAAGTTACCTCCATCAAAATATAACCCTCATCTGCTGGAAGCACATCCTCTTCTTCTTCTGTATCGCCCTCGTAAATCTGATAGTTAATGCTCAAGGTCTCATTGACTCGTGGC
Organism: Striga hermonthica; assembly: GCA_902706635.1. NCBI lineage: Eukaryota > Viridiplantae > Streptophyta > Magnoliopsida > Lamiales > Orobanchaceae > Striga > Striga hermonthica. The sequence continues at coordinate 97,532 of CACSLK010027842.1, forward strand.
TTGACGGATTGAATGTGATCCATTATTCCATCGAGTTGGTCCACCAATCGGGTACATCCACCCTCAATCTCCTCCAGTCGAGTTGCTTGGGCCGCCACACGAGCAAGGATGAGGTCGAGTTTTTCATTGCTCGTCAAGGTATCCTCTCGGAGTACAACCGTATATGTAAACTCGTCTTGCATGATGGACTCAGGAGAGAAAACTCGGTCCTCTATAACTTGAATGTGCTCCACTAAGTTCGCAACCTCGCCCTCAAGATTGCTCCTACAGGCTGCCTGAGATTGCAAAAGAGCGAGAGCCCGATCAAGTTTTTTATTGTAGGCAACCTCTTTTTCACGAGCTTCTTTTGATTCTATAAAATCAAGAATCTGGTCGAGCTTCTCGTTAAACTTGTTGGACTCATGCGTCTGCCCGATCGGAAATTGGTTCCAGCACTGCTCGGAAGAGTATGGGTGCGATTGGGTGTAGTACCTGATAAGTCGGCTCACTGTTCCAAGAGGGGTAGTGCGGGGAGGAATACTCGTGATTGAAATTCATATCCCTGCACAACAGAACAAAAAAACCCAACGTAGCCACGAAAAAGAGAAGAAGAAAAAGACACAAAATAGAAAAACAAAAATGCAGAGAAAGAACAAAAACACTAAAAATGCAAAAATAAAGAGAAATACAGAAAATAAAATCAATACCATGACCAAATATCCTACTTGCCTTCCCCGGCAACGACGCCAAATTTGTTGTAGCACAAATTATTCATTTTACCGAGTACCGAATCGAAAGATTCGTTCCCCGGGTCGATCTCACGAAGAAGGCGGTTCAGAATTTAGCTTTGATATTGACAACAAACTAAAAGAAAATAAATCCTAAACACTCTAATCGGATAGCAGATTGGATGAATTATTAACTAAGAAACAAAATAAAAATAATAATTTACCTAAAAATATAAACGAAAAAAGATGGAGAAGCTAGGGAATCGGGGAAAATTAATTCAAGTTCTAGCAAAACCGGGCAATCAATTGTTCGATTCAAGATTGACACTCTCGCTTATACATCTAGCGGTTCGCTCCTAGTAACTCTTCGTAACAAGGGATTGAACATAGACGAACAAGTTCGAGCATACAACACAGGCCAATTATCCCAATCCCAATAACTTTTCGTAACAAGGGACGGGGTCATCGACAAATGCGTATTTCAATCTAAAACATATAGACTATTCAGTTATGAAATTATCTACCTCATGCGAGCCTAGGTCTATGACTTTTCCCCTTTCAGTTTAAAAGTCGCTAATTAAATTAGAAGAGAATTGATCAACTAATCATATGGAATCGACAAACCCTAACTCGACAAATTAACATTCAATTGTTTCCAACTGCAAGATCGAAGTGTCACTCTTCGATTATATCAATCAATCAAACAAGAACTCATCAATTCCTAATCAATTCAACTCACATAAGCATGAACAAATCGAAGGCCGACAATTACACGTTAAACAAGAACAATCATCCCTTATCCCTAGCAATCGGATTTAGCTGCGAATATCAAATTCAACAATCATGATCAATCCTCTCAAATAATCATTATTCATGAATAAAATAAGAGAAATAAATACTTACAATCAATCCAAGTTCCAGTCAAATTCGAAATACAAGCTAAACCTTAACTAAGAAGAAGAAGAAGAAAAATGGAAAATAATGGTGAAAAGAAGAAAAAAAATTGAGGAAGAAGAAGAAAAGAGAAGAAGAGAAGGAGAGAGTTGTGAAGTTCTTTTCTCGGACCTAGGTTTTCACCTCGTCGAGATGTCTCTCGAGTCTCGGACAAGTTCTTATTTATATGGTTCGAAAAACTGAGAAAAAACGAGAGAGAACGAGAAAAAACAATTCTGACCCGCGACCAGGTCATAGCGGCGCTAAGGCCATAGCGGCGCTATGGGTCGCGGGGCTTGGGCGTTTGGCCGTCTCTATGGGCGCGCTTCGCTGGTAGCGCCGCTAGCATGGTTGGCTATAGCGGTGCTATGGCCCGGCAGCGTTGCACGATTTCACGGTTTGGGCTCGTTCGGGCTCGTTTGGACTCAGAATTCGATTCCACTTTTTCCTGTGTGTTGCCAACGAACTCCTCTATTTAGTTATTCTTGCACAATAAGCTTTTGCCCGTAATTAGGTCCTCCCGAAACTTCAAACCTACACACCATAAACAAAGAAAAAAAAACCAGAAAAACACACAAAACACAAGAAAAATCGAAATAGATCAAATCAAGCAATAAACTACAAAAACGAATAAAACCCAACAAAAAGACTCAATATGGGGGAAAAAAAAGACAAAGAGACAAAGAAAAATGCAACAAAAATGGGACAAACAATGTGCACATCCTTTCTCAGTTTATGCATCAGCCTCGTCAGGCACACTGGGATGCTGCAACTCGTGTGGTAAGTTATTTGCAGGGTACTCTGGGCCAGGGTATTCTTCTTCGGTCTGATTGTGACTTGCAGGTCTATGGTTTGTGTGACTTTGATTGGGCAACATGCCCAACTACTCGACGGTATCTCACTGTTGGTTCGTCCAACTTGGTCATTCTCCAATATCATGGCGTACTAAAAAGCAGCACACTGTTGCTCGCTCTTCTGCCGAGGCTGAGTATCGTGCTATGGCGACGCTTACTTACAAGTTGAAATGGTTACGGGGTTTACTTTGCAGTCTTGGTGTGGCTCATTCTCAGCCGATGCGGATTCATTGTGACAGTCAAGCGACACTACACATTGTCGCTAATCCTGTCTTTCATGAGCGCACCATGCACATTGAAGTTGACTGCCATTTTCTTCGTGATGCTCTTGTTCAAGGTCTCATTTCTATCGCTCATGTTTCCACTCATTCTCAATTGGCGGACATCTTCACCAAGGCCTTGGGAAAACGCGAGTTTGGTTTTTTTTTGTTTGGCAAGTTGGGCATCCGGAATCCGCATGCTCCAACTTGATGGGAGGTGTTAGAGTGATTTTGTGAATATTGTATTTTTGGTATATATAGATTTTGGTATCTTAGAGAATTGAGGTATATTATTTTAGAGCTTCTTTTGTATCTATATATTAAGGGGCTCTGGTAAATCTATGGGGACAAGTCTTTTGAGTGAATGAATTGCTTTTACGTATTTGTCAGATTGTGTTATGTATTTGATAATTTAGTAATTTTGTGATTAATTTGTTACTGTAATTTTGAGCTTGAGGAGGAATAAATGGGGGAAGGATAGATTGAGAAGGAGGAGCTAGGATGAGGTAAGAGAGAGAAAGAGGGAATAATTCTGCCAAAAACCGTTTCATTCATCAATTCTCCCAATACATAACAAACTCACACGGGGACCTGTTGATGACGGGCGTCACCTGCATCATCTTCATCTGACGAGATGCCTAAACTAAAACTGGGCACATCAAGCTGCATCCTCTTCAAATGATCGCGTCGCTCAGCCGCCTTCAAAATTGAATCTATTGCCGCTAATATTTCAGGATCATTCCAGAATGCGTCATGTGCAGGTATGGGATATTACTGGTGTTAATGTATTGTTTATTATTTGATCAGTTCCCTGGTTGTTTGTTTATAAAATATATGTTACCTTTTTATTGTTACTATTATCATTATTACTATTATTATTACTATTATTATTATTATTACTATTATTATATCATTATTATTATTTGTATTTTTTATATTTCCCTTGTTTTTGTTGTAGTTTTTTTTTTCTTGGGTTTTTGTTGCTGATACGTATTGTGCTTCGTTCGATGTAAAATTGTGCACCGATTTGAATTAAATTGTGCGTGATTGATTAGTGTCGCTATATGGTGTGTTATATATCACCTGGAGGTTTTAATTTCACGTTTATACGTGCAGTGATTTGTTGTTTCTGTTCTACTAACAGGCTTATGTTCAAGAATTTGCATCTAAGACACAACTTCTTGCTACAATCGGAGATGAAATTTTGCAGTTGGTTAAGAAGGCACCACAAGTTCTAGTCGGAGACGAGAACTTTATGAAAATACAAGGCGCGGCTCAAAAGCTTCTTGTTGTGTATACCGAATTGCCTAAAGCAAATCCCGACCTTCACGATCCAAATAAACAGAATCATACGATCCCCGCGAGTGATATGGCTAAGTACAATGCAGCGGGTGATGCATATCAGGTGGTAGACTGGTTCCATTGTGCTGGTGATTTTTTTATCATTGGTTGTGGCATCATCTCTATCAGAATTGTGACGGTCAATGACCACGTGCGTGTTTGCATCAACAAATCCCCTCCCAAAAGCTCCAAAAGCAATCTCGTCCCGTTCTCTAGCTCTTAACGACTCAGTGGTCCATGACACAAATATGGGAAACGACCGTCCAACAGATCTCAACGACAGAACGACATTATCCACATTGAGTAGCTGTATCAAACGGTAAAAAATAACTACGTAAAGAATCAAGCTAAAGGATAATAATGGAATATATATATATATATAATAATAATATTAATGGAACATCTAATATAATAATATTAATGGAAGATTTAAGAGATACTGACCGTCATAAACAACAATGGACCGGTATACTTCTTTTATTTACCGCAAGCATCCCACGATCTCTTAGTGTCCACAAGGCATCGGATCATGTACGGACATCAGTTCCTCTTGCATACTTTGGTTAGGTCGTCGAGCATATGAACTAAACAAAAGTTTGCCATCCCGTTTGAAGAGCTGTCGAACAGACAATTAACCATAAGCACGATAAAATGATGCTTGAACCAGTCACCGCCATCTTCACACTCACGAATCTTATCCAGCACCTTTGACGCCGTAATATAAGATGAGATTCTAACGTTTAACAAACTAACCCACTCATCAAGAAGGCTCGATGTATCTCTCTTCTTCTTGTTGTTGGGTTCTGTTAGGAACGTCAAACAACATGCATAGTATTGAACTTTATC
>CACSLK010027842.1:102572-127310 GCA_902706635.1 Striga hermonthica
ACAAACCATATTCCTCACATGCGAACAACCATTACATAATTTCACCAAACGAAAATCCAACTGAGTTATTCTCAATATCAAACTCCACGCAAGAAACACAAGAGATCTGTTGTAAGTATTTTTTTTGGGGTTAAATCTAAAGATTCAAACACTGGGTCGTCTCTCAAGGAAGTTAGCCGGATAATTTTGCACGTATATTCGATCACACAAGAGAAAATGAAATCCTAAACACTCTAAATCATGATTTGGTTTGATTTATCAACTACTAATTGTAAAGCAAGGCAATCAATTCCAAACTCACAGCTCAAACACAAATTCCAATAGTAATAAATGGACTAGGGTGTTGGGGATAATCGTTTTCGGTTCTCATTACATTAAACAGGCAATCAATTACTCAGCTAACGGACTCAAAACAACCAATACATTTAGAGACTCATTCGCAATAACTCACGTAACAAGAGAATGAGCATAAACGAGTAATCACTGAATCCATTAACATATAGACAATACGCTACCGAACAAGTCTATTCTAAACAAGACGAGATCGATCGATTCCTCCCCTTTCGGTTCTAAAATTGATTAAGTAGATTAAATGATGATCAGACATTCAACCCTAGGTTTAGCCTAACTTGTCTAGATTGAGCAATCGACATTCATGCCAAAAAAATTGAACCGGAACAATTATCCCCTAACCCTAGCTAATGAATTTAGCTGCTCATTGCTATCTCAACACGAACATTCATAATCAAACAAACCGTCATATTCATAAACAAAATGAAAGGAGGTGCTTACGATTAATAACGAATCCAATGTCAAGAGAAAACAACGAGCAATCTGAATCCAAAGCTAGAAAAAAGAGTTTTTATGCTCCAAAATCCAATCCAAGATGAAAAACTAAGATAAAGATGTGTTATAAGGTAGAAAAACGAAATAAAATGGGTCTGGAATGAGTAACATCTTCCCTAGGCTCGATCCCTTAGCTTTCCTAATTCAAATTCCATGAAAAACGCGACCGATTCAACAGACCTTAGCGGTGCTAAGGTCTTAGCGCCGCTAAGGTGTCTTAGCTGTAGGCGTCTGTCCGCGATAAAATCCAAAGTGCCGCTAACACGGGGGCCTTAGCGGCGCTAAGGTCCCGTTGGTCCCAAAATGTGGCCTTTTTTCTACAGTTCGCGTGCTCGGCTACGTACTGCCCGAGCTGGAAACTTCATTCTCGCATGCTTGAGTCCCGCAAAATACTGCTCGAACAACACACTTCTCATCCTGTCTGAATGCTCATCAATCCGATCAACCTAAAACCTGGAACCACCACAACCGAAAAAACACGAAAAACAAAGAAAATAGGAAGGAAAACAAAGAAAATACTAAACAAGCCAAAATGAAGATAGAAGCAAGAAACGACAAAAAGGGGCCGGAAATACCTAAGAAAAGACCTAAAACGGGGGAAACGACACACAAAATATTAACGAAAATAGCAACAAAAACGGGACAAACAACTCCCCCACACTAAGACCTTTGTTCGTCCCGAACAAAGAAAAGAAAAGAAAACAAAAGAAAGCAAATAAACGAGCAAGGACAACGGTTCAAGCAAGACTAATCCCAAACCAATCAATCAAGTCACAAAGAATTCAAATGATCACAAGAACACACATCAACTATGAACTCGGTTATTTCAAATGACAAAGACTCTCGAGTACGAAGATATATCATATGCCTCACTCAGTTTCTTTTGCAAATATAAAAGAGGTGCACTCAAGTTGGTGGTAAATCAATCAATCACAAGTTTGCCAATCGTCTAACTTCTACTCTAAAACAATCAAAGACATGAAACGATGAATCAAGAGGACTTCTCGGGTTGTAATGTAGGCTCTTTGGATCGGGTAGGATACGTATAGGCTAAGTGGCTAGATAAAACAACTTCAACTCATTTCCATCACCCAACCGTGATCACTAACACCTCCGGTTGTCAATCACCAACCGGTTCCTTCCTACGAACTCCAAAATCAACTACTTCCCAAGCAATTCCTTTTATTTCTTTTTTTTTTATTTTTTTATTATGAAAAACATTTTGGACATCTTTATCTAGGTTTATCCTTCGGGTTTTCCGCCCGAGTCTCCTAGACAGGTTTCCCGTACTCATTGCTCGTTTCCACTAACGATGGTGGTCAAGCACTTGGAGTAGAATCCATTAGGTTTCTATTTTATTTATTTATTTTTTATTTTTTTATTCACAACTCAACAATCATCACCTCCATTTCATTAAATTCATCAATCCTCAACTTCATCATTCGGGGTTATCAAGGAAAGTATCAACAAGGCTCAAAAGGAGTGACGAGTGAGTATTATTTCCGGAAAAGAAAAAAAAAGGGAAAGCAAATACAAGGAACGCCACAATCATTTTCACGTCTCACAAATTCAATCAATTCATTTCAAAGTAGACTCAAGGCAAATCCTAGATGAATAATTTTCAAACCAACATCTCCCATGGCTCAAGCCTCACAAGGTAGATAATGCCATCCAAAATAACCAAGCAAAATAGTCAAAATATGCCACTCATTCTAAAAATCACAACTCCTAAACTTAATCAATCGATCGTCAACTAGTCTTACAATACACCAAAGTTCAAGCTCAGAAAGACACAACAAATAATCCTAAAAATAGAAAGACTAAACTGGCCCAAAATACAAGAGAAAGAAATAAAATCAACCTAAGACAAGAACTAGACCTGGTCCACCACATAGTCACGTAAGCACGTAAAACTCCCCCACACTTAAAATCGGACAATGTCCCCATTGTCAATTCTCGGTGAAGGAGAGTAAACCATATAATGAACTCGACTCGAAATCAAAGAAACTATACAAAAATAAAAGAGAAAGAGAAAGAAAAACGTACAAATCACAGTGACAAGTCACTGTGCGTCCGGTGGTGGCGGTGGTGGATGTTGGTATCGCTGCGCCTCCCAAGTATCCCAACGGTTGTCATGGGTTGTCCAGTGCGCCTCGTTGTTCTGCTTGAATTCGTTCCACTCTCTTGTCTGCTCCGCCCATCGCTCGTCATTGGTCTTCAAGAAGGACGTCCAACGGGCATCATTCTGCTCTATATATGACTCGAGTCGCACATTGTTCGACGACACCGCAGAGTGGATGGCCCGGTTCTGCTCGTCATTCCGGGTCTGGTTCTCATCATATCGAGCTTAGAACGAGGAGAACCAAATGGGAGCCTGCTGTGAAAATGTGCTCGGGTGGTCGCCCATCGCTGGAGGAGGCTGGTAGGTGCCGTGATCGGGTTGTGTCTCGGCCTCGGAGTCCTCATCGTCCTCGTCATGGGAGGCTGATCGGGCTGCACCTGCGGATGTACCAGCTGCCGGCTGGGATTGGTCGTCCGGTATGGGTAAACCCATCTCCCTACAATAGGCTTTGTAGCTCTCGCTGATGGACTGGGCGTGGAGTGGTAGCATTAATGAGGAAATCACGAGCAAGGTCTTTCTTGGTAAGATATGTGGGAGGCATTTTGGGGTCCTCAATCGCAACACCGAAGTACTCGGCGAGCTGTGCTACCACATGGCCCAAGGTTGGACCACGCCTAGAGTCGTTCCGCACATCGAAGAGTGACTCCTTCAAATATTGTAACATACTAATGGAATTGCCATGAGAGATCGACCACAGAATGAAAGCATGTTGCTCGCTGACTTTATTCGACTCTTTCTTGCCAAGATCATGTGGGATAAGTATTTATGGATCACCACAAGAGCGAGATCGCTGATTAACCCTGATGATGCACCGACCTTCTTATACTTTTCGCACGGGGAAATGGCAGCCCAATGCGGGTTGAATTTCCACCCCATGGGACTATGACGTGTCCCGATCGAGGGCTTTATCTTGTAGATGTCACGTAACACCTTGTCGGTGATTTTGTGATCCTTGCCCTCGAGTCGAGCCGTGAGATACTTCCCATTCTCATGCCGAGCGACTGTGCTAAAGAACTCGATGGTTAAGCTCCGATAAGAGTAGACTTCTATTTTCTCGAACTCTTCGAGATCGAGAAACTTGATGTATTGATTGATATCCTCGCCAATCTCCAGCTCGTCATTAAAGTAATCCCAATCTATGATGTGTGGTTTCAGAAACGGCTTGGAAGAAAGACGTTGATATGCCGTGACCTCATCCATGGACTCGACATAAAATGGGACGCGATGGAGTTCTCGTAAAGACTGGGTCTCGGTTGTCGGGTTGGGGTTAGAGCTCGTGGAGGCTGCCTCTTTGGACTTTGAAGTTGCGGGAGCCTTTTTCTTTGAAGCACCGGTTGTGTTAACCATGATTATTCGGTTCGGGCAAATTATCAAACACGTGGTGTGCGGGTTGAAGCTTAAGTTGCTTGAGGCAATTTGAGATTGTTCAAACCCGGAGCAGGCCTCCTCGCGCCATTTAAGTCACCAAATCAGCAGTGTAGAGTAGCTTTAAGTACTTTTTGAACGATCAATAGCCAGAATGGATCAATTTTCACGAACTAGGTTTCCTTTTGATAGACTTGGTGGGCCAGTGAATAGATGGATTGAAAATGGCGCCGGAAGATTGTGGTTCGAGGATGGTCACCGGTTGCTCGTGGACAGAGGTGAGTCGCCGGAGAACGGTGAACGGCCAGAGAGATGGAATTCACGAACTAGGGCTCGGTGGGGAGACTTGGTGGAGCAAGGGAATTGATGGATTGAAATGTTGAATGGGCCGGAGAGTGGACGCCGGAGATTTGTGGTCGGAGAGTGTCGCCGTAAGTGAGATGGTCGGAGTTGAATAATGACTGCGGATCGGTTTGCTCGAGAGATATAGACGATGAAGTTGTGTTTGTGTGAATGAAGAAAAGGGTCGTCTTCTTTTTTTTTATCAAGTTCCAGACCTTAGAGCCGCTAAGGGGTTAGCGGCGCTAAGGGTTCTTAGCTGATTCCCTCTGATATCGAAAAATTGATAAGCGGCGCTAAGGATTTCGGCCTTAGCGGCGCTAAGGCCTGCTTCAGATTTTTTTTTAAGGAAAGAAAGAAACTGATACATAATTAAATTAAGATATAAATATATATATATATATAAATACAAATAGTACAAATAATTGCTCGGTTTAAAGCCGGGAGCTCGGCATAAATTCGATCAAGGATACGGGGGTTCGTCGAGACTAAGGGTCTCGACATGGTGCTTTCCAAACTCACCCTCAAAATATGGTTTTACTCTCTGACCATTCACAACAAACAATTTGCCATTCGTGGAATTGCGAAGCCGAACGGCTCCAAGGGATAGCACATCGTCTATGATGTATGGTCTGCTCCAACGGGACTTAAGCTTTCCCAAAAAAAGACGAAGGCGACAATTGAACAAGAGTACCTTCATGTCGGGCACTAGGTTCTTCCGGACCATAGTAACATCATGAAGTCTCTTCGTCTTTTCCTTGTAGATTTTGGAATTCTCGTAGGCTTCGTTCCTCAATTCCTCAAGCTCCGAGAGTTGCAATAGCCTTTCTTTCCCGGCGGCATCAAAATCAAAATTCATCTTCTTCATGGCCCAAAATGCCTTGTGCTGAATCTCTACCGGAAGGTGGCACGCCTTTCTGTAGACAAGTCGAAAGGGGCTCATCCCCAAAACTCCCTTATAAGCCGTGCGTTGGGCCAAGAGTGCATCATCGAGCCGGCTTGACCAATCCTTCCTAGACGAGTTCACCGTCTTCTCAAGAATGGTCTTGATTTGTTTGTTGTTTGTCTCGGCTTGCCCCAAAGTCTGTGGGTGATATGGGGTGGCCACGTTATGTGAAATTCCGTACTTCTTCATAAGCCTTCCAAAAAGTCGGTTGCAAAAGTGCTTGCCTCTGTCACTTACAATGGCCCGTGGAAATCCAAACCTACTCAAGACATGACTTTGTAAAAACTTGATCACAATGTTAGAATCACATGTCCTTGTGGGGATAGCCTTGACCCACTTGGACACGTAATCTACGGCAAGAAGAATATACTCAAAGCCAAAGGACTTGGGAAATGGTCCCATGAAGTCAATGCCCCACACATCAAAAATATCAACTTGCAAATTGTTCACAATCCCAATTCTTTGAAAACGATCACAAGACATGCAAAATTCATAAGCATCTTTAAAAAGTGTAGGCCAAAATAAACCTGATTGGAGAACCTTAAAGGCAGTCATCCGACCTCCATAATGCCCTCCACAATGAAGCTCGTGGCAAAAGGTAAGGACATCCGATTGCTCTTCTTCAGGCACACACCTCCGAAGAATTTCATCCTTTCCCATCTTAAAAAGGAATGGGCCATCCCAAAAATAGCTCCTGCACATCAACACAAATCGTTTCCTCTCTTGGGAAGAGAGGTTAGCCAACAAGACACCATCTGATATATAGTTCACTATGTCTGCATACCAAGGCACACTAACCACTTCACTACATGCTCATAGGGAAAACTATCATTTATATCAACATGCTCATGCAAAGTGAGTGAATGATCAGTAGGAACAATACGAGATAAGTGATCAGCAACAACATTTTCACACCCTTTCCTATCACGAATCTCTACATCAAACTCTTGCAACAAAAAAATCCACCTAATAAGCCTAGGTTTCGATTGAGTTTTACTCAAAAAATACCTAAGAGCCGCATGATCAGAATGCACAATCACTTTAGACCCCAAAATGTAAGACCTAAACTTTTCAAGAGAAAATACCACGGCTAAGAGCTCTTTTTCGGTGGTAGTATAGTTCAACTGGGCACCATTCAGGGTCAAACTAGCATAATAAATCACTCGAAGCAATTTATCCACTCGTTGGCCCAAAACGTCCCCCACAGCAAGGTTTGATGCATCACACATAATCTCAAAAGATAAAGACCAATCAGGAGCAATTACAATAGGAGCGGTCACAAGCTTATTTTTCAATTTCTCAAAAGCATTTACACATGCATGTTGACATCATTTTCAGTAAACCGAATTAAGCGACGCTGACTACTTGATTATGTTTAGTAAAGGGATAATCGAAGTCGTATGAAGTGGATGATTCCTTAACAGATCTCAAGGTTCAGATGTTAATTTCAAGGCAATCATTTGTCGAGTAAAATTTGTTAAGAAACCGACATCGTCGTCCGTTGACCGATATCTCACGTTGGTTATGTCATGTCGGTTACTACACGTCGGATACGACATATCGGTTATAATTGCTCGAACCGATATCTATGACTCGTAAGACCAACACCACAAGGCGGTGCCAACTCAGCACAACTCATCATTACACCAGGCCAAGTGGCACGTTATTAAGATGAATGGCGATTAGCCGCCGTTGACTATTCTTGTGTAATGATTACATATTAAATAAATGTTGTAAATAAATATAAAAGGAGAAAACAGTTCTCCAGGCCAGAGAGAGAGAGAGACACACACAATAATAATACAAGAAAATTCTATCTCCTTTCATCGATCATATAAACTTCTAGTGATTTATCTTGGGTTTACTACAAATCCCTATCGATTATATAGTTGTTAATTCTCGTTTGACAACAGTTTGGCGCTAGAAGGAGGGCACCACGTTTTGAAGTTAACTTTCGCCGTTAAAGCCATTTTCACGCTCGAAGCCATCATGTCGCAGTCTGGTCGAGACCACATAACTCATCCTGGCCAGAGCCAATCGACTAACCACTCTCCGCGGCATGCAACACCACCTCCTCCGGTCACAAACATCACGAACTTTCTTCAAAACCCGGAGTTTATTCAAGGTTTGACCTCGTTGATAGCTCGAGCCATGCCCAGGAACTCGAATACGGTACCGTTATCGATGCCGTTGACAACTAACCCAACAAAACATCCAACCCATGCTCGTCATGACCCTGAAACACGTGCGGCAGCATCCCATGCTACGTCGCAACCTCACCGTACTTCTCCACGTCGAGAAGAGCTGACTCGTGTAACTGCTAACCCAATAACGAACAATCAAGCCCCGGAGGAGCCCCCTGTGCAGGAGATGACTGCTGAAAGTCATTCTGCTCATCACCAGAGAATTTCGCCACGTCCTAGACCTGTTTCATTAGCGCCTCACGCTCGTGAAGATTTGCGGCGCCAAATTGAACGGAATCGTCTTTCAAGACATAGTGTAGAGGAAATTGAAACTCTTCGTAAACGCTTGGCTGAACTTGAGACACGACAGAAGTCGCAGGAAGACTCTCCCCGACATGTCACGACGTCGAAAAATGTCATTATCGAGGCAGATTCCCCTTTAGCTCCGGAACTTACCGCAGAGGCACTTCCAGCTAAGGTAAAAATTCCACAAATTGGCATGTATGATGGGACATCGGATCCAGATGCCCACTTGGGACATTATACATCCTGGATGGATTTTCATGGTGCTTCAGATTCTTTGAGATGTCGGATGTTTTCGCTTACACTGGGGCCACGAGCACAAAAATGGTACTATACGCTCCCACCTCATTCAATTTGGAAATAGGAACAGTTACGTGCGGCTTTCCGATCGCACTTTATCGGTGCTCAAATTTGCCTCATTCCGAAGGAATCGATTACCAACATTGTGCAAAAGGACGACGAGACTGTTAAAGACTACGTGTCTCGGTTCAATGACCGAATTCAGAACATGGAGCCTTGTCACCCTGAAACCTTGTTAGTAACTGCCATTGCTGGACTGAAGCCCAACTCGATGTTTCGCTGGACCTTGTGCCAAAATAAACCTGCTACATTTCAAGAATTTCTTGTGCGAGCTCAACAATTTATTATTGCCGAAGAATCGATGTCGGTTCCCAGTTTTGATTTCTCGGTGAAAGAAAGCAAGACTGAACCGGACGCCAAAAAGAAGAATAAGAAGAATTTTGGGAAAGCACAGTTTCGGAACTCTTCCAAAGGATATGAAAATACTCCAGATTCGCGGGCTGCTCGTGATCAATATTCCGACAACATTAGGACAGGCTATCAGGCCGTTTATTCTGCCGGAGCAGCCACCATATATGAAGAACTAAAAAGAAAAGGATTATCCCAGACCCGAGGCCTGTGAGAACCCCTGAAGACAAGCTGGAAAAAACACGGTACTGTGCATACCACAACCGATGAGTGTCTCGGTCTTTTGTCGGCACTCTTACGGTTAATTGGACAACCTCAGCTTCAAAAGTTTCGAAATTTTGATAACCGCTGGAAAGGAAGGCCCTTGGATCTTTCAGACGATGAAGATGATGATAACCGACCTGTTAACCAGAAAAGAGCTCGCGCAAACGATAAGGAGGTTTTCACGTTTTCTACTCATGTCGGAACCTCGATTGATAACTGCAGGAAGTCTAAGATACATGATGCCTTAGACTCTTCACACTGCATACCTCGAGTCAATTCCAATAACAAACAGTTAGATACGTCTCGACGGAAAGTCAAAGCCTATGCCCGGGAGGCACAGAATGCCGAGAAACGAGTCATGAATGTTGACCTTCGAGATACCATTAACAAACGGAATTGTCCTATCACATTCAGTATCGAAGATGCCAATTTATTTGCTCATCCTCATTCCGACGCTCTTAATATAACGGCCCCGATTGGAGGGATTCCTGTTCATCGGATTTTGGTCGACACAGGAGCTTACTCAAGTATTTTGATGCTTCGCACGTTCAAAAAATTGGGTTTGGACCCGGCGGACATTAGGCCTTGCAACGACCAAATTCAAGGTTTCAATGGAAGCATTTCTTGTCCTGTCGGCGAAATACTACTCCCCATTCGGTTTGGTGGCTTTGGACCAAAATCCAAGATCATTATGGAGACCTTCAAAGTCTTGGATGTTCAGAATGAGTATAATGCCGTAATAGGACGAACTGCACTTTACAAACTTCGTGCTGCTGTGTCAATTTTTCATTATGCTCTGAAGTTCCCCACCATTGAAGGAGAAGGCACGCATTACGGGATCAACGAGAAGCCCGAAGTCTGATGTTGCTCTCAACCTCGCGTAACTTTCATATGATTGAAGAGCAGGATGCTGATAACTTCGTTGAGCCCAATATTCAACTTCTGATGCTGAAAGAACTGATCAGTTCATTTCAGATACTAACATGCCTCAAGCAGATACCGACATGCCGCTTACTGATACTGACATCCCTATGACGTCGATTTTGCCTGAAATATCAACTAAAGTCCTTGGTCAAGAGCAACCATTTCATGAGGAAGAAACAGAAATGCACGAAGATATGGACCCACGGATGCAGTTCAAGGATGGAAATCATCATGTCCGAGCGGAACTAGTTGGAAATATCGAAACCATTTACGTGGATGGATCGACTCAGCAGAAATCACTGCGCATTGGGGCTAACCTTCAAGAACCCATTCGATCAAGCTTAATTCAATTCCTTCAGTCAAACTCCGATGTGTTCGCTTGGAAGCATGAAGATATGAAAGGAATTGACCCGCAGAAAGCATGTCATCGCTTGAATTTTGATAAAACTGTCAAACCTGTTATCCAGAAACGCCAGAAATTCGGCCCAGATCGCCAGAAGGCCCTTGAAGAGGAAGTGAACAAGCTTATAGACAATAAGTTCGTCAAAGGAGCCAAATACCCGACGTGGATATCAAATCCCGTCTTGGTCAAGAAAGCCACCGGCCTTTGGCGTCTGTGTATAGATTTTTCAGATTTGAACCAAGCGTGCCTGAAAGATAGCTACCCCATTCCACACATTGATTACATGGTGGATGCTACATCGGGACATCAACTTATGAGTTTCTTGGTTGCCTATTTCGGCTATAATCAAGTTCCCATGCACCCTGATGACGCTGAACATACCTCGTTCTACTCAGCTCGAGGCCTTTATTGTTATGTCATGATGACTTTTGGATTGAAAAATGCAGGGGCCACGTATCAAAGGTTGGTCAATAAGATGTTCGCTCGCTTGATCGGCCATACGATGGAAGTTTATGTGGACGACATGTTAGTGAAATAGGAACATGCCTTTGATCACATCGCCCATCTTTCCGAGGTCTTCGATATACTCCGAGAATATTCTATGGTGCTCAACCCCAAGAAGTGTACTTTCGGAGTTGGATCAGGGAAGTTTTTAGGATACACGGTGAGTCAGAGAGGGATCGATGCCAATCCCGCCAAGATTCAAGCCATACTTGACCTAGTTCCCCCGACATCTATCAAGGGTGTCCAAGCTTTAACTGGTCGACTGGCAGCTCTCAATCGATTCATTTCAAAGTCTACAGATCATTGCAAGCCGTTCTTTGACGCTATCAAAAAGAAGAAACCGTTCGAATGGACCATGGAATGCCAGTATGCTTTTGACAACATCAAAGAAGTTCTCTCACGGTTACCGACATTGCAGAAGCCACTTCCTGATGAGCCTCTGTATTTGTACCTTGGTGTAAGTGACGTTGTTGTTAGTGCTGTTCTTATACGACAAGATGGGCTTCAACAGTTTCCGGTATATTATGTTAGCAAGGCCTTACATGACGCTGAATTGCGATATCCGCATATGGAGAAGTTAGCCTTTGCTCTGATCATCGCTGCGCGGAAGCTGCGCCCATATTTTCTGGAACATTCAATTATTGTGTTTACGACATACCCTC
The DNA here is from genome assembly GCA_902706635.1 of Striga hermonthica. Taxonomy (NCBI): domain Eukaryota; kingdom Viridiplantae; phylum Streptophyta; class Magnoliopsida; order Lamiales; family Orobanchaceae; genus Striga; species Striga hermonthica. The sequence goes on from CACSLK010027842.1 coordinate 114,142, forward strand.
TCCGACAAGTCCTTCACCGACCTGACACGTCGGGAAGAATGATTAAGTGGGCGATAGAATTGGGACAGTTTGATATTCAGTACCGACCACGAACCGCTATCAAAGCTCAAGTATTATCTGACTTCATTGCTGAATTTACTCCAATTGTCAGTGCATCTATTGAAGATCCAACATGGACTCTTTACGTCGATGGATCGTCCACCGCTATGCGAGCTGGAGGAGGGATTGTCTTAGTTAGTCCTGATCAACAAGTGTTTTGCTACTCTGTAGCATTCACCTTCCCGGCTACCAACAACGAAGCCGAGTATGAGGCCCTCTTATCAGGCCTACGCTTCGCTGAATCCATGAATGTTTCATCTCTCCAAATATTTTCTGACTCTCAGTTATTAGCCAGCCATATCAGTGGTACATATGAAGTTAAAGAACCACGGTTGTTGCCTTATTTTGATCTCGTTAAGAAGAAGTTGACGCGGTTTAAAATGACGTTGGAACATATACCTCGGTCATCCAATATTCAGGCAGATGCTCTTTCACGTTTGGCCTCATCGACCGACTTGAATAATGTCGAATTCGTGCAAATTACTCAACAGGCGACCTCATCAACAGTCTCTACCGACGTCGTAATGGTTGACTCCGCCCCACCAACTTCAAATCCGACGTGGATGGACCCGATCGTCAACTATCTTCAAACCGGGGCCTTACCTGAAGACCCGAAAGAAGCTCGCGCTCTTCGTGTTCGTGCTGCTCATTTCACCATTGATCAGGGAACGTTATATAAGCGTGGATAATCTATTCCATTGCTTAAATGTTTGTCAGAGATTGACGCTCAACGAGTTCTTCAAGAAGTACACGAAGGAGTCTGCGGTACTCATCAGGGAGCTCAAGCTTTATCCCACAAGATTCTCCGACAAGGCTACTACTGGCCTGCCATTAGGAAAGACGCCGCAGACTGGGTGCGACGATGCCACAAATGCCAGATATTTGCCCCTAACGTTAATCAACATCCTGAACTCCTCAAGTCAATTTATAGCCCGTGGCCGTTTGCAAAATGGGGAATTGATTTGATCGGCCCACTTCCAACAGCGAAAGGGGGAGTTCGGTTTGCTATTTTAGCCGCCGATTATTTCACTAAGTGGGTTGAAGCCGAGCCTCTTGTAACCATCACGGAACAAAAGATGATCGATTTTGTATGGAAATCAATCGTTTGTCGGTTTGGAGTACCGAACTCCATCATAACCGACAACGGCCGCCAGTTTGAAGGAAAGCGATTTGAAAGCTTTTGTGAAGATTACGGCATCAAACACTTCTTCTCGTCACCTTATCACCCACAAGCAAATGGACAGATAGAAGCCGTAAATAAGATTATCAAGAATGGTCTGAAAACTCGGCTTGAAGCAGCAAAGGTGTCATGGCCTGACGAGTTGCCTTATGTCCTCTGGTCTTACCGGACGACGACGAGAAATTCGACTGGAGAAACTCCGTTTTCATTGGCATACGGGACTGAAGCTGTAATACCGGTTGAACTGGCTTCTCCAACATATCGGGTCACTCACTTCTCTGAAGGAACCAACTCTGCAAACTTGAGAGCCAATCTCGATTTGGTCGATGAGCTACGGGCTGATGCTGAAATTCGAAATGCCGCTTATAAACGACGTAGTGAAAAGTACATCAACTCAAGACTCAAGCCACGCTCATTTGTCAAAGGAGACCTTGTGCTGAAAAGAATCACTGGGGCCAATGTCGGCCCGTTACAACCGAAGTGGGAAGGACCTTTTAAAGTAAATCGTCCGATTTCTAATGGCACCTACCGACTTGAAACTTCAGACGGTGTTCCTCTTCAATATCCCTGGCATACAACTCATCTGAAGAAGTATTATCAGTGAGCTTGAAGATCAAAATTTTGTTCTTGACATGTAAAAAGTTTTTGTCCTACTCCTGTACAAGAACCATATTTTGCTATCAATAAAGTTTGCGTGACGAACCTCTATAATTTGTTCGATCACTCGGACCACAATAAATCGGTCCTCGTTGCTAAGGCTAAACGTGTTTCATACCCTGAAGATGGTATGGCCTAGCCAAACGCGACAAATCCGGATACTTCCAAGCCCTGAAGATGGTTTGGGGAGGCTTATGCTCTTTAATATCAAATCCCGACGTCGATTTGATGAGCTGACAATAAAATTTTTAAGTTCTTTGAGACATTCAAGGACTTTCACAATAAGTGCTTCCAATAAAAGCAAGTTTGTTGTAACTTGCTCTGATAAAGTTATTGATGTCGGAAATACTGTAAGATTACACCGACGTCAATAGTTCGTATAAATTATTACACTAATATCATGTCGGAAATTTTGATCTGACAAACACTTATTCATCTTTTCCGACATATTTTGACTTGTTACAATGATAAGTCACATTGAAGCATTCATAAAGAATATTACAATCATTAAACATTAATATTTCATTCCAAAACTAAATATTGTCAGTACATTCCAAGAAAAACAAACAAATGACAAAATAAATAAAAAACATTAAGTTTCTTTGGTTCCCGATGACGACGCTCCTCCAGATTGAGGAATTTCGGCTCCAGCCTTGCCCTTATCAACAGCATCCATATGCTCAATTAATCTCTGGCTTAAGCGCTGAATTACGTCTTCTTCCTTCTCTTCCAGTGCTCGGACGACATCACTTTCTTTAATCACGACGATGTCATCATCTTCATGCAGAACACGATCGTCGTCAGAAGGAACTGGGTCAGTCACCCATCCTTTAGCCTTGGCGTCATCCTCCGCCACCTTGCGTAAGGCAAAGCTGATAATTTCGCTCAAGAGCTCCTCATCAGACAAGCCTTCGAATGTCTCTGTAACAAAGGCCTCAGCAATCGTCTCTACACATATATTAGCCATTTCAGGCTTCTTGGCCTTTTCCACTTCGAGGACCATGTCGACAAATGACCGGCGGATTTTTTCCTTGCGCTCCTCCGACAAGGGTACCATGTCCAGTTCTAGCATCCGACTTTCCTTCTGTTTTAGAAGTCGGTCGACGAAGTCTCTTTCATCCTGGTCGGCCGGAATATGAGCACTCTTCATCTCAGGATTAAGACCATGCTTCTCCATCTTATGAAGGAGGAAGATACGTAGCTCATCTATGGTGTACACGCCGCTTTCCACCCTGTCGATCACCCAGCGCAAGGTCAAGGCGGCGTTCAACTCCAAGTCCCACTCCGTCACTGTGTCTGCACCTAATGCGTTTTCGGATTCAGCCACCGATTTCTTGTCGACTTCGATACCCTCCTGGAATTTGAGCTCAGCGGCAGCTGCCATTTCTTGATGGAGTTTACTCATAGCAGTCTCATGAGCCTCCCGACATCGTATCAGTTCAGCGTCCTTTACAGACCGGTCCTTGCGAACAGCCTGGAGCTCAGCCTTCAACTTCGTGAGCTGCTCGTCTTTCTCCTTGGCTACCTCGGCAACTTTAGCCAGCTGAACCGATGTGAGGTCATGGGCCAGCAATAAATTTTCCTTCTCGGTTTTAAGAGCGCTCAACTCGATTTGCGTCGCTTGCAATTGGGCATTTTTCTCCGATAAGATCGCCTCATAGCGAGACTTCTCGTCTTCTAGAGATGCTATAACGCCTTCCTTCAGGCTCAGCTCATGCTGCTTCTCGTCAAGTTCCTGCGCTCTGCCCCGATAACTCTCTTCGGCAGCAATGAAGCTAACCAGTGCCCGTCCTAAACAACCCCGAGCGTAACTGATTTTTTGGTCATCGGGCAGAGACGCAATCCCGGCGTGAGTTTTCGGGTCCCACGACATTAAGGGAACCTTCGCCGCCTTCACCGCTTCAGTAGGGACCCGATGGTTAATCGTAACTTTAGGCTCGGCGACTGTTTGGAACATCGAAAACCAAGGGTCAAACACCCCTTCCGGCAATGTCAGCTCCGCCGCCTTCTTCTCGTTAACTTTGAGGAAGAAGTCCCTCAAGATGATTTCAGGTTCCTCCTCTTCTTTGTCTTTACCGACGCCGGTATTTGGTTTTTTCTTCATCCTCTCGGCTACATGCGACACGCTGGATCTCTTACGCCGTTGAACCACATTAAGAAGCGGCTCTTCCGACACCTCCCATGCGATGTCGGTCTCCACGGTAGGCTCCTCTACCGACGTCATCACCTGTTGGATTGGAGCGACTTCAAGTGGCGGGACGTCTGTAACCAACGGCTCACTGACGATCGCCGGTGTCGGTTCCACCCTTGTGGACGATGGTTCACCGACAGCGCTTTGGGAACGTTTAGGGTTCTTCTTCCATGACTTCAGAAGGTTCATGCGCCCGGCCATCTCTGTTGATCGGAGATTTTTGTTTTTCCCGACTTTGTTTTTTAAGTCGAAATTCAGATTACGTCTCCAGTGTTCTTCTGCTTCTACGGGATCTCCGAAACTGAAGTATCCCAGCAATGGATAATAGACTGTTACAATAAAATCAGAGTTAGACCGACTTCGTCAATGCGAACGATGCCACGAGGTAAGCGAAGAAATTACCTGGTAAAAATGAAGAGTCAAGTATCCCGGGGGATAAACCAGCCAACTCTAATCGGGAATCCTTCACGAGTCGCTGATATCGTCGTTTATTATGAGAGACTTCGAACAACTTGTCCACTCGATCGTACAGTAGACCTTCGAACTTGGGCTCTCTCTTCCCCGTTGGTTTTGCTACAAGGTCACAAAAGTCCACCTGTTAGCGAAAACAAAAAGCAAGATATTAATAGCTGAAATAAAATAAAAATGGTGAACAACTTACAATAACCAGATTTAATAGCCATTGGGATACTTGTCCCATCGGCAAGAAGATCATTAGCGAAGTCGGGGCACTGCCAATCCCCACCGACCCACAACCATTCCTCTTGGAAGCCGTGTAATGTGTCGGGGACCTCCATTATTAACTCGCCGACCTTGACCCTTGGTTGAGGTTTACCGACAATGGAAAAAGTGTGAAGTGGGTCCGACACTTGCCTATCTGGACTCTTCCGAAATGTGAACATGCTTCTCATGTCCTTCGCCGACGGTAAATCCCAATTCTTTTCGGCGAAGAGCACCAGCAGTCCAATAATTCGCTTCCATGAGTTTGGAGCGATTTGGCATATCGGAAACTCCCAGTCCTGCAAATATTCAGTGATTATGCGCGGCAAAGGGAATCGCAAGCCTGATCTTAGACTCTCAGCGAACACACCGACACAGTTGGGTGGAGGACATGTGATTCTCTCACCTGGGTATGGAGCAAACAGATGTACCGACGTAGGGACTCGAATTTCACTCCGCAACATAACGACGTCGGCATCAGTGAGGATACTCGGTTCACCATGGGATGTAAGTTCGGGGTCCGGCCATCTCCTAATAGGTCGCCTCCAGAATCTTGAGTCATCGATGGCGTTTTTCTCTACGACTTTGTCCCCTCGCTATCGTTTAGCCGGATTTTCAACCGTTCGACAAATGCTGGGTCCCATCGGTTATACTCGGACAACAATTCAAATTCCCCAGAGTGAACCATGTTGATCATCATCACATCCAGTTCGTCGTCACCAGAAGACGCCCACGATACGCTCATGATGTCAAGAAAAATAAAGAAAAGTCGGGGTAAATAAACGAAATACAAAGAAAAGAGGTTCTTACCACAGAAAGTAATTCGCAGATCTGGGATGCTTTGAGTATGATTGAGAGACAATTGATTCACGAAGAACACAAAGGAATTGATTGCGAGAAGAAGATGAAAGTAAAGTAGATCTCAAGAGAAGAATTCTTATTTATACTAAGCCCTGGATTCAATAGCGACCGTTGAAAACCAAAAGAAATAGGGGCGCGTGGGCCACACGTTCTTAATTCGCGAGTCGACGCAACCGTTGAGAGTCGTGCCTATTATCAACGGTTACGTGGCCTAATAAAAAAGACCGTTACCCCTATCAGTAAACGTTGCAATTAATCTTATTAAATTGCGTCGTTTCAACTCTCAGTATTATTTCTGCCAAGTATGAAGATATCGGAAAAACATTCGCAAAACCGACATGTCTCCCTTGCCAAAGATTAAATGAGTATCAGGGAATTTTCAGCATCACTGCTCGTCTCTTTCAAGACAACCATTAATGTTGGGGGCCACCTTGTTGACATCATTTTCAGTAAACTGAATTAAGCGACGCTGACTACTTGATTATGTTTAGTAAAGGGATAATCGAAGTCGTATGAAGTGGATGATGCCTTAACAGATCTCAAGGTTCAGATGTAATCATTTGTCGGGTAAAATTTGTTAAGAAACTGACATCGTCGTCCGTTGACCGATATCTCACGTCAGTTATGTCATGTCGGTTACTACATGTCGGATACGACATATCGGTTATAATTGCTCGAACCGATATCTATGACTCGTAAGACCGACACCACAAGGCGGTGCCAACTCAGCACAACTCATCATTACACCTGGCCAAGTGGCACGTTATTAAGATGAATGGCGATTAGCCGCCGTTGACTATTCTTGTGTAATGATTACATATTAGATAAATGTTGTAAATAAATATAAAAGGAGAAAACAGTTCTCCAGGCTAGAGAGAGAGAGACACACACAATAATAATACAAGAAAATTCTATCTCCTTTCATCGATCATATAAACTTCTAGTGATTTATCTTGGGTTTACTACAAATCCCTATCGATTATATAGTTGTTAATTCTCGTTTGACAACAATGCATTATCAAAAACAAATGGCACATCATTGGCAAGCAAGTGACACAAGGGCTGGCTTATTTTTGAAAAATCTTGAATAAATCGCCTACAAAAGCCAGCATGACCCAAAAAGCTCCTAACACCCTTCACATTTACAACCGGGGGAAAGTTTTTGAATAACATCCACTTTAGCTTTGTCAACTTCAATCCCCCAACTAGACACCACATGACCTAGCACAACACCACTAGTCACCATAAAGTGACTTATCTCCCAACTCAAAGTCAAATTCGACTCAATGCATCTTTCAAGAACTCGAGATAAGTTATGCAAGCAATCAGAAAAAGAGGTACCAAAGATTGAAAATTCATCCATAAATACCTGTAAGCAGTCTTCGAGCATGTCAGAAAAGATGGAGAACATGCACCGTTGGAAGGTCTCGGGTGCATTGCATAGGCCGAAAGGCATTCGTCTGAAAGCAAAAGTGTCGAACGGGCACGTGAAGGTTGTCTTGGGTTGATCCTCCGGGGCTATGGCAACTTGGTAGTAGCCGGAGAGACCATCAAGGAAACAGTAGAATTGGTGGCCCCAGAGTCGGTCGAGAATATGATCAATGAATGGCAACGGAAAATGGTCCTTCTTTGTCACGACGTTGAGTCGCCGGTAGTCGATACACATTCGCCACCCGGTAGTGATACGGGTGGGAACCATCTCTTTCCTCTCATTCTCGATGACGGTGATGCCCCATTTCTTTGGCACCACATGGATGGGGCTCACCCACTCACTGTCAGCTACTGGATAAATGAGCCCCTCGGAGTAAAGCTTCAACACTTCCTTTTTCACCACCTCCATCATGTTTGGGTTGAGCCGTCGCTGGCTATCCCGAAATGGCTTGACACCCTCCTCCAAAACGATCCGGTGCACGCAAGTGGAAGGGCTGATCCCCTTTATGTCACCGAGACTCCAACCGATGGCCTTTTGATTCTTCTTAAGTACCTCGATCAACTCCTTCTCTTCTTCTTGATTGAGCTCGGCAAAGATGATAACCGGTTTTTGCTTCTCATCGTCAAGGAACACATACTTGAGGTGGCGAGGAAGTTCTTTAAGCTCTAGGGTTGGTTTGTCGGGCTCGTCGGCTGCAAATAGCTCAATGTTCGGTTCTTCTTCATCGTTGAGGTCTGGCATTAATCTCTCCTCCAAGTCTCGTATGGTCATCTCTCCTACAAACGAGTCACTCACATCGACAAAGGCACACTCCTCCACAAAGTTCACCGAGGATGCTGAGGTAGCTTCTCGGACAGAAATGGACACAAACTCTCCTAGGACTGTCATGTTCAATGTTCCATTCTTCATGTCAATGAGTGTGTTGGTGGTGGCCATGAATGGTCTGCCAAGAAGGATGGTGTGGTCTTTCCCGTTCTCATGTACGTCCCCCACATCTAGCACCACAAAGTCCACCGGGACGATAAGCTTTCCCACGCGAACAAGAACATCTTCCACCACCCCCTTGGGGTATCGAATGGAACGGTCAGCAAGCTGAAGGCACATACGGGTTGGTCTCAAATCTCCTAGACCGAGCCGCTGGAAGATAGAAAACGACATAAGATTGATTCCCGCTCTGAGGTCGAGCATCCCGGAAGCTTCTTTCCCATTCCCAAGGGCTATTTTAATCATGAACCCCCCGGGATCACGTTCCTTCTTAGGCAAGTCATGTTGCATGGCACTCGTCGCCTCATAAACCACTACTTTCTCCCCATCGCCAAACTTCCTCTTCTTTGTGACCAAGTCCTTGAAGAACTTCACGTAAGATGGCATGTTCTTGATCACGTCCAGGACAGGTAAGTTGACTTTAACTTTCGAGAGCATATTGTATAGGTCCCAGAATTTTTGCTCTTGCTTCTCATCTCGAAGTCGGCTTGGGAAAGGGATGCGTGGCTTGTAAGGGTTTGGAGACTTGTGAAGCAAAGAACTCTCTGTCGGTTTTCCTGAGTTGGTTTCTGTGCTCTTCGCGCTCTCCTTGGTTTCTTTAGGCTGGTCGGTTGATTTGGAGTCATCAGGCTCGGGCATTCTTACCTCGTTGTCCACTTCCTTCCCGCTCCTCAACACTGTTATCGCCTTTGCTTGCTCGGGCTGGCTCGGAAGTTTCCCCTTGTCTGACTCAGCCTCCATGTTCCCGACTCTCGTGGCAAGCTGACCCACTTGCGTCTCGAGACGCTTAATAGACGAGTCCTGGTTGGTGATAAACTGAATGATCTTGTCCAGCTTGTCATCTTGATTTGACGAACTTGAACCAGACCCTTGGGCTTGCTGTTGAGGTTGCTGTTGTTGTTGGTAGTTCGGACGAGGGATGAAGTTTGGGTGATGTTGTTGTTGCATGAAGTTTGGACGGGGTTGATTTTGGATGAAGTTTGGACGAGGTGGCTGGAGAGTGTTGCTGTTGTTGGACCATGAGAAGTGTGGGTGATTTCTCCACCCGGGATTGTACATATTGGAGTAGGGGTCGTTTGGCTGCCGGTTCTGATAACCTTGGAGGGCATTGATGTCTACATACTGTTCTTCTACCTCCTGGTCAAATGCCGATGGGCACACCTCGGATCTATTCCCCTGAACTCCACATGCCCCGCATGTGTCGACCGCCATGGTGTGCACTAATTGGCCTTCTCGTGCATTCATTAGCCGAATTTGCTCTGTGAGTTCAGCTATTTGATGGGCCATCATGTCTTGAGCTTACGATACCTCGTTGACCACGACCATCTTCCCTCGATTGCTCTTTTGAGACGAGTTAGCACTCATCGTCTCAAAAATCTCATACATCTCTTCGGCCATCTTTGCAGCGATGTCTCCCCCCGCCGCATTGTCAACCATATATTGCAAATTCTGATTGAGGGAGTCGTAGAAACAATTCATCAAAAGTCCCGGCGAAAGATTGTGGTGAGGACACTGCCGCTGGAGATCCTTGAACCTCTCCCAAGCCTCGTGAAGAGGCTCACTTGGTAGTTGGGCAAACGAGACGATTTGCGACTGGAGCTCCTGAGTCTTTTGATGGGAGTAATACCTCCCAATGAACTTCGTGTATACTTCGATCCAGGTAGTTAGAGAAGCCGGTGCAAGCATCATGAACCAGGCCTTGGCCCGGTCCTTCAATGTTTCTGGGAAGCACCTCATCTTCAATTGATCCTCGTTCAGCCCGTTGAGAGGAAAGGTATTGAGGACATTGTAGAATTCCCAGATGAAGTTAAGCGGGTCTTCACTCGGGAGTCCATGGAATGTCGACAGCTGGTTGTAGTGAATCATCTTCAGCTTGTAATTTCGTGCAGGTTCCGGCAAACGAATGCAAGAAGTGACTGGCCCGATAACTGGCTGGGCTAAAGTTCGGAGGGTGTTATGAGGCTGTTGTTGCTGTTGTTCACCCATGTCGAAATTGCTGCCTTCAGACGATTTCAGGGAGTGCTCGTCTCCTTCGTTAGATTCGAGAGTAAGCTCTTCCAGCAGCTCCCTCAGGCTCTCGTTGACTGATTTGTTGATCGAAGATAGCAATTTGCGTCCACTCCTGGTACGCATACACTAAGACCAACAAGGGTTACGAGCACCAATGATAGACAAAAAAAAATAAAATAAAAGCAAAATAAAACAAGAACTATCACCTAACAAATAAAAAGAAAACAAGAGAAACACGAAAAATAAACTGAATAGGCGCACAAAATATATCCTAAACCCTCCCCGGCAACAGCGCCAATTTGTTGTAAGTATTTTTACCGGAGTTAAATCTAAAGATTCAAACATCGGGTCGTCTCTCAAGGAAGGTTAGCCGGATAATTTTGCACGTATATTCAATCACACAAAAAGAGAAAATGAAATCCTAAACACTCTAATTCACGATTTGGTTTGATTTATCAACTACTAATTGTAAAGCAAGTAATTGTAAAAGCAAGGCAATCAATTCCAAACTCACAGCTCAAATACAAACTCCAATAGTAATAAATGGACTAGGGTGTTGGGGATAATTGTTTTCGGTTCTCATTACATTAAACAGGCAATCAATTACTCAGCTAACGGACTCGAAACAACTAATACATTCAGAGACTCATTCGCAATAACTCACGTAACAAGAGAATGAGCATAAACGAGTAATCACCGAATCCATTAACACATAGACAATACGCTACCGAACAAGTCTATTCTAAACAAGCCAAGATCGATCGATTCCTCCCCTTTCGGTTCTAAAATCGATTAAGTAGATTAAATGATGATCAGACATTCAACCCTAGGTTTAGCCTAACTCGTCTAGATTGAGCAATCGACATTCATGCAAACAAAATTAAACCGAAACAATTATCCCCTAACCCTAGCTAATGAATTTAGCTGCTCATTGCTATCTCAACACGAACATTCATAATCAAACAAGCCGTCATATTCATAAACAAAATGAAAGGAGGTGCTTACGATTAATAACGAATCAAATGTCAAGAGAAAACAACGAGCAATCCGAATCTAAAGCTAGAAAAAAGAGTTTTTATGCTCCAAAATCCAATCCAAGATGAAAAACTAAGATAAAGATGTGTTCTAAGGTAGAAAAACGAAATAAAATGGGTCTGGAATGAGTAACATCTGCCCTAGGCTCGATCCCTTAGCTTTCCTAATTCAAATTCCATGAAAAACGCGATCGATTCAAAATAGACCTTAGCGGCGCTAAGGTCTTAGCGCCGCTAAGGCGTCTTAGCTGTAGGCGTCTGTCTGCGATAAAATCCAAAGCGCCGCTAACACGGGGGCCTTAGCGGCGCTAAGGTCCCGTTGGTCCAAAAATGTGGCCTTTTTTCTGCAGTTCACGTGCTCAGCTACGTCGCTCGAGTACTGCCCGAGATGAAAACTTCATTCTCGCATGCTTGAGTCCCGCAAAATACTGCTCGAACAACACACTTCTCATCCCGTCTGAATGCTCATCAATCCGATCAACCTAAAACCTGGAACCACCACAACCGGAAAAACACGAAAAACAAAGAAAATGGGAAGGAAAACAAAGAAAATACTAAACAAGCCAAAATGAAGATAGATGCAAGAAACGACAAAAAAGGGGCCGGAAATACCTAAGAAAAGACCTAAAATGGGGGGAACGACACACAAAATATTAACGAAAATAGCAACAAAAACAGGACAAACAAGATCAAATACAAACATCACCATCTACTCGAACAAGTCAAATAATATCCACGAATAAACCAAATAATATATCCTCGAACAAAGTCAAGTAATATCCATGAATAAATCGCATAATTCTTTACGAATAAACCAAATAATATCTTCTCGACCAAATCAAATAATATCCACCAATAAATCATATAATGATCCACGAATAAACCAAGTAATATCTCCTCGACCAAATCCAATATTATCCACGCATAAATCACATAATTCTTCACGAATAAACCAAATAATATCTCCTCGAACAAAGTCAAATAATCTATCAATTTTCACCAATTTAAATCCTCAAGTTTCCAAATTTTCCAATTTAAATCAAATACTTTATCCAATTTTTGTCCAATTAAAAATCCTCCATTCTCAATTTAAATAAGGCACATACCTTCGCCGCGAGAAATATTATCTCACATTTACCCTCCCTTCCATGTTGAATTATCCCTAATTATTCTTAGACTCGAACTGGGGCTGTTTTACCGAGATGGGGCAATTTGGACCGCTCTTTGACCCTCTAGATAAGTCTGGGCTCGAGTTAAAGGAGTTGGGCGCGTAGTGGGCCATTTTGGAGGCATTTGGACCGCTCGCTGGGCCTGCTGGGATGTTGGGTCATTCGCGGGCTAAAGAATGAGCTGGACGCGGGCCAGATATTGCATCAGACGCGGGCTGGAGCTGGGCCGAATGCAGGCTTCAAGCGGGCCAGATGTTGTGGGATATTTTACCAATGATCGGATCAAATATCAACACAAATGGATACTCTATAGTTCAAAGAGTCAAAAGTCTGTTGCAAAATTAATCTTTTTTCACCCACAATTTTTCGAATGTCTCAATTAAGAGTAGAACGTGGAACCCGGTGGGCAGCGAATTCAAACCATTTAAGTGAAATTTTCATACAAATCACTATCAGCAAAACTAAAAGGAAGAGATGAAGCAGAAACAAATTCGGGTAAATGACGCCTGTAATTATCATGGAAGTAATGAGGCGTATATGTACCAGTCGTGGCGGATGCAGCGCTTCCACTCGGGAGTTGCGTCTGTGCCGTGTTAACCCCCAATTTTGCTGGATTGTAATTCTTTATGTGTCGATCGACAAAGTACGCGCACTTTGTTCCATTGATACATCCATACACGGCGAGGTCGATCGCGAGGCTGTTCGTAGAGTACGTGATGAAGTTACACTGGGTTCCACGGTCGATTGTTTCTGATCGAGATCGAATATTCATGAGCAGCTTTTGGTCAGAGTTTTTCAAAATGCAAGGCACAGAGCTGGCCATGAGCTCGGC
>CACSLK010027842.1:132838-145676 GCA_902706635.1 Striga hermonthica
CACGTGTTTTTTTTTTTATTTTTGTTTTCTTGTTTTGCCCATATTCAGTTAGATAATTTGACATTTTTTTTTCTCTTATATCCACACGTGTTTTTTTTATTTTTATTTTTAGTTTTCTTGTTTTGCCCATATTCAGTTAGATAATTTGACATTTTATAAAATAAGTTAATATTAACGTTTTTGTAAATGATGATGTAATTGTTAGATTAAGTAATTTATGGATTTGAGGATGTAAGTTAATACAATTTCTTAATCCACTAGTACAACACATGTGTATTACACGGGTGCTTGTTAAAAAATTATTCTTAAATTTTAAAAGTAATGAGAAAACTATATTAAATTTAGTTTACTTTTTTACAAAAAAAAAAAAAAATATTACTATATATTTTAGAATGATATGTGTTACTTATAATGACTTACATGTGTTATATTATATTAGTTTTTTATAACTTATATCATATAACTACTTGAAACATAAATATATTAGTTGATAAATAATTTTATTTTTCTAATTAATATTAAAAATAATTTTATTATTGTCATAAAGGTAAATATAATTTATTTTTTTATACATACAATATGGATGTTAAATCGAAGCTCATCAAATGAATATTAATTTGATATATTACATATGTAAAACTGATAAAAAATCCAAAAGTTATTAACTTTTAAAATATATATACAATTCAATAATTATAATAAGGAATGATATTAAAATGCAATTAATATATGTAACATGACCATACATAATCAACATATTTATGATAGTCAGAACCTAATTATTTTTTGTTTGGAATTAAATTAAAATTTACCCAAGCCTAATAACGAAACATGTAATTTTGCCACATAGGATTCCAAAGCACCAGAAACAGCCACGTAAGCTCAGCGCGTTCTGGATTAGGGGATTAGGGGTGTAAAAGTAGGAACTATATAAGGTAGACTATATATTTATTAAAATGAAACTAGCTAAAGAACAATATGAAATTAAACTCTATCGTTCCAAAAATATATATACATATATGAAACTAAAAATTAAAATATAAGTAAAGAATTAGATAATATAAGCTCCTAACAATCGAGAACTCCAATTGAAGCTAAAGAAATAAAATTGTGAAATTATATCTAAATATAGACAATATACGAAACACTTCTCCATACATGATTTTGATCAAAGTACTTACCCAAATTTCTAATGTAACATGGGGATTTATGATGTATAAGAATCGGGGGAAAAAACACGGGTGTGGTCTCATGCACGTGAAGTGCACCATACAATGATGAAGCTAGATGCACCATAGTGAGGTATAATCTAAAACTAATTTGGTAGTATAAGGAGTAGTCAACTATGTTTATAAGTTAGGCATATTTTCTCTGTATAAACGATATGAGACAACTCACAAGTGGTATTATATTATAATATGATGAAGCATTTCAAGTTCGAATCCATATATATACTCATTTTAATCATCGAACATATTAGACACTACATTTCAAGTTCGAATTCATATATATACTCATTTTAATCATCGGGCATATTAGACATTACCTTTGCAACGTTCGAATTCACACACATATATATATACATATATACCTTTAGTCATCTGGTATGTTAGACATTGCACACACACATATATATACATATATATATCTTTAGTCATATGGTATGTTAGCTACATTACCTACGCAACGTGCTTGGGGCAATAATTTACTCATTAGACATTTGATTCATTGATCAGGATCTTATAGTAGATCGTAAAACCAAAATAACAACTGAACGAGTGAAAGTATATAAAAAAAGACAGATTTTCAAGATACTAACGAAACATCTTTTATTTTATAACATTTGAACATCAATAAGAAAAGCTTCACCAAAATTCCCATTAAATATAAGCCAATATAGATATCAATTCCTTAATTATGAATGATAGTGAAATATTATGGTCTTTACATTGTACAAAACACATGTTGAGTGCAGACACAAGTAAAAACAATACATAAATTCTATGGAGCCATCGGATGATTCCCTTATAGAATCATCCATAATTTGATATACAGACACATATTTATATTTAATGTAGGACAAATGTCGATAAATTATTTGTCAATAGTTATGAAAGACACCATAAACCGAACAATCTAACGACTCCATAGCAAAAACTGAAAAACAATATAGTCCCAGATTAAGGCACAAACAAACATATATGACATTACTTCTTATATTACCACTAAGTTTGTGTTAGGTACACAATTATAGGCAAAAATTATTGTGCAATAGTGATTGATATAGGGCAATGCTATATGTACACCCCTTTTTAATAAATTACACAAAGTGCAATACTATATGTACACCCCTTTTTTACACACAAGGGGGTGTACATATAGACACCCCCTTGATATATATCGCATATATATTGGAGTGATGAGGTAGGAAATGATGGGTAGATGAAAAAACGAATGACTGACAGACATGCTTTTATGACATTCTAAAATGAATCAAAATTAATTTCACCAATTTGGGCTCTGATCTCTGTCTCTCTTACGTCCCTCCCAATTTCAATTTCCATTATTAACCCTTTTTTTTATAATATTATATTTTCTTTTGTATTTTTGGGCCATTAGATAATATAATATTATTAAATTTATCTGTCCAAGCTATCACCGGTCACCCCTAAGTCCTAAGTCCTAACCCCAGTCTGTCTTTGTATTCACACAACCTCACTTAAAATATCTCACCTAAAAGAGAAAATTGCAATTGTAGTCCATCAACTTAGGTTGTTTTCTATTTTAGTCCATTAACTTAGGCCGATCCAAATTTGGTCCAAAAACTCTCAAAAGTTAGTTAAATCAGTCCAATTGTACTAAAATTACACTAAAATTGGACTGAAATTGGACTGATTTAACTAACATTTGAGAGTTTTTGGACCAAATTTGGATCGGCCTAAGTTAGTGGACTAAAATGGGAAACAACCTAAGTTTTTGGACTAACTTTTGAGAGTTTTTGGACCAAATTTGGATCGGCCTAAGTTAATGGACTAAAATGGGAAACAGCTTAAGTTACTGGACTAAAATTGTAATTTTCTCCACCTAAAATTCAAATTTAACTCAACTTTAACTCAACTCAACTATCTTTAATATTATTAGTATATTTAAATAATATCAACAAATCATTATTACACATCACATCAACTTTAATTCACTATTCATCTACACATAATTTTAACTAATCATAACTTCCAATCATTTTCTCATACTCTTACATCAAATCACTTTAATTATTTTAATTTATATATTATTTAAATACATCCACAAACAAGTAATCATACTACATTTTTTCAAACTTAACTATAGTTAAAAAAAAAATAGTTTTTTACTAGTTGAATTCATATCCAATCACCCCCTAAGTTGTTTAGCTCGATTTATATAAGAGAATTTTTATTTTATTTGGATTTTTTGGTTTTTTCTGTTAACTTTGAAAAATGTGGTATGGTTATTTGTCAGTGAAATTTTGAGTTTATCTCAAAATAATATTTAAAATTAAATAATTAAAGTTGATTTGTTGTAAAAATAGGAGAAAAATGATGTGAAGTGATGATTAGTTTATATAATGTGAGTGAATGAATAGTGAATTAAAGTTCATGTTAAGAATGATTGAGTGATATTATTTGATTATATTGATAAGGTTGAGGATATTGGAATCGAGTTAAAGTTGAGTTAGATTTTTTTTTTAAGAAAAAAAAGTGATTGGTTAAAATAGTTGATTTTTTCAAAAAAAAAAAAAGAAAATTATTGGCATCCAAGCATGCACTTATTATCTCAAAACTTATTTCAATAAAATGAAATTGATTACGTGGATTAATAATGGGGAAAACTGCATCAAATCCTCATGAATTATACAAAAAGTGCGTGTTTTTTCTCATGTGTTTTAAAATTTTTGTAAAATCTCTTTATATTTAACTAACTGATGCATAATCTTCCTTGTTTTTTTGTTGTTAACGATGTTAAATTTTTTTTTATGAAACTGCATTATACTCTTAGAATATTTTATATATATTTACAATAAACTGAATTTATCACGATATTTTGAAAATATCGCGAGAAATTGGAAAAAAAAAAAATTGGTACCAATAGGATTCAAACATGGGACCTCAATGACTATGGTAAGCATTCACGCCACCACACCACTCCAGGCTGAGTGTTAGTTCTAATAACGTTCAACATATATACCGCATATATATAGACATTACATATGAATAATTAAATTAAAAAAAAATAATGTAAGTTATATCAAATAATTAAAATTATCATAAAAATAATAGTATTTATTGTATTTATTTTATATTATTTTAATATATTCTTACTTTTTATTATTTACTTGAATTATATTATCCCATGTTTTTCTAATACACTACTCATTTTATTTTATTTTATTTTATTTTATCCTAGATCACATTTTTTTGTTTAACTTAAGACAGTGAAATAAATTAATATAATTTTATTAAATAAAATTTAAAAACTAAAACTACTTATTTCTAATTAAAATAATTCACTAAAAAATAATTATTTCTATTTATTTAATTCATATTGTATGTATGTAAATAATATTAAAACTATTTGATAAATATTTTTTTATTTATTATGTTCATTTAAGTTTATCTATTTTAATTTATTATTTCACAATATGTCATTTAATTTATTGTTGATACACAATTTGGCCTCGATTAATAAAAAGACGACACGTGGATATGTATTAGATAAATGTAAATATAGCAGGTTTTCCGAGCTGATTGTTTAATATCAACCGAGTTCCGAAGTGTCCAGATCGCCCACGTTCGAGTCTAGCAGGATTAAATATCGCCAGCCCAACCCGGATATCGAGAAGATCCAATTTCGGTAGACACCATAATTACCGATAAAGTAGACGTCATTCGAAGCGGTCAAGTGTCACGATCGGGCCCCACGATGTCATCTCACATTAATTACTATTGTCTCCTTTTATCTATTTTTTAATAAGCCCACTTGTAAAGGGCCATGTATATATAATGGTGAGAGGAGAGAGAAAGGAGGACGATTAATCATCTTCCCAACAAAAATTCAAGAGAAAAAAATTACAACTTCATCTTCCAAAAATGCTTATTAATCCAATACCGATTATCACAGAATAGGGGTGTATATTTTAGTTGATCAAATCCGTTTATCAACATTTTATTTTATTTCATTTTATCTTATCTTTTGTTACTTATTTTATACTTTATTATCATATATTATATTATTTTTATTTTATTTTAAATGGTTTACTTTAATTTTATTTATTTATTCATTTATTTTTCTTATTATTATTTTTAGTTTTAAATTTTATATAAATACTTTATTTTATAAATAAAAATTATATATTTTTTTAAATTTAATTTACTTTTAATTCATGCTACTATATTACATTTTATCTTACGTTATTATAATTTACTTTTTAGTTAGTTTTATTTTAGTTTAATTTATTATTATTATTATTATTATTATTATTATTATTATTATTATTATTATTATTATTATTGTTATTTTTTAATTTTTATATTAAAGTTATCCTATTATACTTTTATTTTATTTACTTCTTTTTGGTATTATATGATAAATATAATTGTGTTCATTAATCTACACAAGTATCTCTGTGGCTCAGTGGTTGGTTGGCCATATTTATTCCCTTGCAACCCAAGTTCTTGACAAAATTTTAATTTTTGCAATAAAAGTCAGGAAAGTATAAAGATAAATTGATAATTTTTCAAAATAAAAAACTGAATAATTTTCGCACCTATTGAAGGTGTGTGTTACATGTGTCGTTAAGTTCGATGGAAGGGGAAACCATGCTCCAGTTACATAGATATAATGGAGTTCCACGCTTTTTGTAAAACATTATGGGAAAACGTGCAGTATTCGTTACATAGGGGGCGTATATTATACCATTAACTATAGCCCGTCGACTGTACTTTGTTTGTAAAAAAAGGCATATTTTGACGATAGCATATATTTTTCTGTGAAGTGTGCAGAGAGCGAAATTTTGTGTAGAATTAATTTCATGTAAGAACACAAATTATAGCGGAAGTATGAATTAACAAAATCTTCTTTGGGAGCGTCTCACTACCCTCAAAACTCTTTCATTAGTGGACGATTGCATCCCATAACATGTAATTTAGATTTACACGTAAACAACTCCCTCTTAAACCTGCCAATACTATATCCCGCTCCACTGACTACTTTTGTTACTAGACTCGTGGACTTAGAATCCTCTCTTGGATCTCTCCTAAGCTAGGCAACACTTATCCCAAGTGTTCAACAATTACAAAAGAATACTAGGCTCCAAACTTAGAGTAGTCTAGAAACGCATATTTGTATGGATTCACACTATGAAAAAAAAACGCAAAAACTCATAGTAAACTATATAATTCAATGACCTATTTACTTTCAGCATACATAGTCGTTGGATCGCAGTTGAGATCAATGTTCAAGATCAAATAGGGCGAATCGAAAAGACAGTAGGTTCCTAACCGTCGTACTATAGGTAGATCGTACAGTCACCATTAAAGAAGCATTTAATGGGTACGTTGCATGAGGACAACAAGGTACGTTGCAGTTCGGGTAGTATGAGCGGATAGCTTAGGCAGATCAGGCAGATAATCCAGGCAGTCTTGGGTAACAAGGTACCACCTGTCTATATAAGAGAGTGAGGCATGTCCACTAGAACATTACACTCTCTACAAACTTATAATATTGATCATTATCTTCTCTACATTTATGGCTTAAGCATCGGAGACTCTACGCCGGAAAGTCCTCCAACGTTGAGTTTTGCAAGTATTGAAGGTCATCCACCTGCGAGAAAGGTAGATCAACACGAATCTATCCGGTCGAAGGTCTTTACGTATCATTTATATATAATAAATTGTAACCGATTTAATAATCTATACGATTTTTAATTACAAAATACATTGGTAAACTTAAACTATAAATATATTAAAAAAGTAAATAAAATCTTCATTTGTAATCAATTTCTTATATAATATATTGATTGATCTTTATTTGACAATATGTGATTTGTCAATCATATTAAATATACAAAAATTAGTAATGTTTATTAAGAGAAATTTAAAATTTAAAATAATATACTTTTATTTTTAAAACCACACACACACACACACATATATACAGGGGCAGATCAAATGAGTCCATCTATTAAAATGAGGACAACTCTTAAAATAAAGACACCTCTTAACCATTGATTTTGTGTTGATCAATGGCTCAGATTAAGTAATTGGAATACTTATGCACTTGGGTTAGTATTTTGTTGTTACTAGGTTATTTTTATGTTGTTGTTAGGTTAGTTTTCTGTAGTTGCTAGGTTAGTTGTATCTAGTTGCAAGGTTAGTTCTATTGTTGCAATGTTAGTTGTCTGTTGTTGTAAGGATAGGTGTCTGTCTTTGCAAAGTTAGTTGAATTTAGTTGCAAGGTTAGGTGTATTTTGTTGCAAGGTTAGTTCTCTGTAGTTGCTAGGTTAGTTATATTTATTTACAAGGTTTATTTTCTATAGTTGCAAGGTTATTTGTTTGTTTTTGCAAGGATAGGTGTCTGTATTTGCAAGGTTAGTTGTATGTAGTTGCAATGTTAGTTATCTGTAGTTGCAATGTTAGTTACTTGTAGTTGCAATGATTAGTTATTTGTAGTTGCAATGTTAGTTGCTTGTAGTTGTAATGTTATTTGTTTGTTTTTGCAAGGATAGATGTCTGTAGTTGCAAGGTTAGTTATATGTAGTTGCAATGTTAGTTATATGTAGTTGCAATGTTAGTTACCTGTAGTTGCAATTTTAGTTATCTGCAGTTGCAATGTTAGTTATCTGTAGTTGCAATGTTAGTTACCTGTAGTTGCAAGGTTATTTGTTTGTTTTTGCAAGGATAGGTGTCAGTAGTTGTAAAGTTAGTTGTATGTAGTTGCAATGTTAGTGATCTATAGTTGCAATGTTAGTTACCTGTAGTTGCAATGTTAGTTATCTGCAGTTGCAATGTTAGTTATATTTAGTTGCAATGTTAGTTGCAAGGTTACTTCTCTTTTGATGCAAGGTTTGTTATATCTAGGGTCAACGTCGGAAGTCAACGGTCAACGCCGAAAGTCAACGACTTTCGCCGGAAGTCAACGTCAGAAGTTAACGGTCAACGCCGGAGTCAACAGTCAACAATCAATGGTCAAAATAATATTTAAATAACTAAAATAATTAAAATAAGAAATTATTATTTAAATAAAGACTTAAATATTGGTCACACGTCTTGATACCCTTTTAGTGGCTAGGATTGAGTCTCACGTCCTCACTTTAAATAAGCGGATCCATTGGAACCAATCCATATATAAGGATAGGTGTCTGTATTTGCAAGGTTAGTTATATGTAGTTGCAATGTTAGTTATATATAGTTATCATGTTAGTTACATGTAGTTGCAATGTTAGTTATTTGTAGTTGTAATGTTAGTTACTTGTAGTTGTAAGGTTATTTGTTTGTTTTTGCAAGGATAGGTGTCGGTAGTTGCAAGATTAGTTGTATGTAGTTGCAATGTTAGTTATCTATAGTTGCAATGTTAATTACCTGTAGTTGCAATTTTAGTTATCTGCAGTTGCAATGTTAGTTATCTATAGTTGCAATGTTAGTTACTTGTAGTTGCAAGGTTATTTGTTTGTTTTTGCAAGGATAGGTGTCTGTAGTTGTAAGGTTAGTTGTATGTTGTTGCAATGTTAGTGAGTTGTAGTTGCAATGTTAGTTACATGTAGTTGCAATGTTAGTTATCTGCAGTTGCAATGCTAGTTATATTTAGTTGCCATATTAGTTACAAGGTTACTTCTCTTTTGATGCAAGGTTTTTTATATCTAGGGTCAACGTCGGAAGTCAACGGTCAATGACGGAAGTCAACGACTTTCGCCGGAAGCCAACGGTAAACTTCAGAGTCAACGGTCAACGCTGGAGTCAACAGTCAACAATCAATGGTCAAGATAATATTTAAATAACTAAAATAATTAAAATAAAAAATTATTATTTAAATAAAGAGTAAATCTTGGTCACACATCTTGATACCCTTTTAGTGGATAGGATTGAGTCTCACGTCCTCACTTTAAATAAGCGGATGCATTGGAACCAGTCTATATATATATATATATATATATATATATAGGGTTGGGTTCCCATGAGAATGGTTGCTAGTGAAGAAAATGAGAATAAATTATGAACATTGGATCAATTCAATCTGGCGGACAGG
Organism: Striga hermonthica; assembly: GCA_902706635.1. NCBI lineage: Eukaryota > Viridiplantae > Streptophyta > Magnoliopsida > Lamiales > Orobanchaceae > Striga > Striga hermonthica. The sequence goes on from CACSLK010027842.1 coordinate 142,118, forward strand.
AACAATTCGTCAGAACTCAATTACCCGCACATACAGAGAACATTAAAGAGTACTAACGTAAATTACTTATCAACTAATTTCCCTTGAGCTAATACCCCCACAGACCGAGCATTCATTGAAGACCTGCAGGTGGAAACCCTTAGCTACGTTCATGCCCGCCTCTAAAGCTCGTACCTCAAATCTCGCAGCTGTGTATTTCTCGAGATCGATTAACACGAAATAAATGGGGAAAAATTATGCTCGCTCGAAATTTTGCGACTGATCTTCACTATTTCGAGCCCCGTTTTACCATAACCAATGAGAATTCCGTACCAATTACCCGTACGTGAGTTCGAAACTTCCGATTGATCCATCATATTACATACTCGGCGACCTCAGGTATATCTTCCAATTAAACTTCCGATTTTGGTCAATTGTTGTACGAAATCAAGTTTTCTCGATTTAATTATCGACATGTCAAAATTCATAGGTAATAAGTGGATAGTTGATATGGTATACTTTGATTTTTCATGTGATTTTAGGGATATCATACGATTTCTTCGTTGACCAGCATAAACAATGGAACTAAATGACGCTCAACCAGGTACCGAGGTCAATTTTATATTTACTGTGATAAAGTGCAACAGTTGATTCTATTGCGTGTAATTGTATGTTCTCACTGGTGCAATCGATGGGCTTAGTAATTACTACTAATATGTTTTTTTCTTTTTCTTTTTTTCCTCTGGCAATGGCACTTAAGGAATGCAACCGCCGGTTACAGAGCAGCAACTTTTAATCACACCGGATGGAACGAAACATTGGATACCACAATGTGACGAATCGATTAAACCATATAAAGGACAAAGATTCCAGGAATTACGTGAAGTGGTGAACTGCTACAATGCTTATGCTCTTACTTTTGGGTTTGACGTGAGACATAGCACGTTGGTGAAAGTACGTGACAAGACAGTTATTTGGAAGTACCTTGTGTGCTCGCGAGAGGGTCACAAGCATCTTGCAGTCATCAGTCTAACAGTACACGCTAAAGGGAACGTGACAAGACGTAGAGTGTCCAACCGGGTAGGATGTACTTCCAAGATTGGGATTCGATATGATGGATTGAATGGATACATCGTTAAAACCTTTGAGGAAAAGCACAACCACTCGATGGCATCTGAAGATTGCAGGTCACAAATGATGATGAATAGGTCGATGAATGCAGGACATCGGTCGTTCGTAATGAATTGCATAAAAGCCAATATAGGGTCGGTCAAGTCGCACCGATTATACAAGGAGATGGTTGGAGGGTATTCGAACGTCGGAGCCACCGACGTGGATTTCAAGAACTTTAAGCGGGAACTCCGTGCGTACATCTTAGGAGCTGATGCACAAATGATTATCGATAAATTCCATAAGCATCGGGAAGCAGCCTCAGCCTTCTACTTCCAGAACGAGCTCGACGAAAAAGAGCATTTAAAACAGCATTTTTGGGCCGATCCGATTTCGAGGAGGAACTACGGTTTGTTTGGTGATGTATCGTTTGATGCGACGTACAACACCAACAAGTTGGCATAAATTTCACACATAATTTTCCAATGTAGTTTGTCAGTTCAATAATAATTTTGCACTGGTCAACAGTAATAGCACACTATACAATTAGTAAGTGCACTTTATGCATTAAGTAATAATACTTTATACATTCAGTAATTGCACCTTTTATGTTCTCTGGTTGCACAATATAAACGTTCTCATCTGTGTACTAACTCAAATTTCTCAACGTGTAGGTACAACATGGTGTTTGCGCTTTTTACTAGAATAGATAACCACAACAAGTGCGTTACATTTGCCGCCGCATTAATATCAAAAGAGGACGTGGACTCTTATGAATGGGTGTTCAAGAATTTCAAAGATGCAATGATGCACGAACCCGAATATATTTTCACTGACCAAGATCCCTCGATCGACATTGCATTTCCTAAGGTATTCAAAACTTGCAAACACCGATTTTGCATGTGGCATATAATGACTAAATTATGCGACAAGGTCGACCATTCAATAAGTAACGATGTAGAATTCAGGCGAATGCTTAATGACATTTTGTGGGGGTAAAGCCTGACGAATTTGAAGCTAAATGGGCGGCAATCATGAGAGACTATATGCTGGAAACACACAATTAGTTTAATGATCTATTTGCAAAAAGGGAATTTTGGATTCCAGCATTGTTCAGGGATGTCAAAATGAGCGGATTGATGAAGACAACATCAAGGTCCGAGAGTGAGAACAATTGGTTCTGTCATTTCACGAGTAGCCATTCTAGCTTAGTCGAGTTCTTTCTATATTTCGAGAGTGCGATGGACGCGCAACGAAACGTGACAGTCAAACTATAAAATGACAGTGAGTCGCAAATTGCTGAGTTGAAGACAGTGAGTCAAGCTATACAATTGGTTCTGTCATTTCACGAGTAGCCATTCTATCTTAGTCGAGTTCTTACTACATTTTGAGAGTGCGATGGACGTGCAGCGAAACGTGACAGTTAAGCTATAAAATGACAGTGAGTCACAAATTGCTGAGTTGAAGACACCTTTGCTGATTGAGAGGCACGCGATGTTTGTTTACACGATATCCTCATTCTACCGCGTACAAGATGAGATATGTGCAGCATGTTTCACCTGCCGTTTATTGAACGTATCTGAAAGTGAAGGGCATATGGAATTAATAATCAAAGCGACGAATGGAAAATACTTCACTGTCGTTCATGACGTGGTTCTATCTACGTCTACGTGTTCGTGCAAGAACTTCGAGTTGTACGGGTGGGTGTGTAGACACGTGTTTGTTGTGCTTAAAGATCTGGGCTTCAATCTCATTTCATCAGCATATAGCATGTCGAGATGGACGAAGCAGGCGATTAGTAATCCCATGTTTCACTTTCTCGATAACATTGATGCACAATGTGCCCAAGCCGATGATATAAAACGCTTGTTGAACAAACTATGGTCGAATATACATATATGCATTGGATTAGTCGAGCCTCACGTCGACCACCTCATTTATTTTTCCAAAATCGTCGAAGCATACAAGATTAAGCTACTGTCTGCTCAAACAACAGGGGATGCAACAATTAATGGTAAAATACACATAAGAATTTTCACTATTTAAGATGCAGTACTGCACTTTATATATATCTGCATTGTACATTATGACACAAGTCGTTGCACTTCATAAAAAATATAATGTATGCTGCTCAACAGGGGATGTTGTGGATGCTATGCACATTGGAAAAGAACGCCAATTTGAATCATTCGTAGGCATGGCCGCTCCTCGAGAGGTAAACATTCACCCACCGACCCAATCCAAGAACAAAGGTAGCGGTAAGAGACTAAAAAGTGCGAAGGAGAAAGGGATTGAAGGGTCGCAAAAGAAAAGAAGGACTTGCAAGTCATGTGGTGAAATGGCAGACCATAACACACGTACGTGTCCCAAGAAGCAACAGACATACATATCAAATCCCACCGAGGTAAATGAACAAATATTCGTTTGATACTCTAACATAGTCATATTAAATGTGATGACTTAATACATA
>CACSLK010027842.1:209721-229911 GCA_902706635.1 Striga hermonthica
ATGACTTGCCAAGCAAGAAACAAGACTTGTAGGAGTCCTTTTGGAGCTGAATCTTCTCTAGATTATTCTTGATACTTTCTTACATGTATTATTGGCTTTTCTTAGCTTGGTTGGACTTTGATTAGGATTAGGATTTTAGATATTTAGTTGCCATAGGATTTTATTTTCTTTCCTAGTTAGAATTATAGCTCTCTTAGGATTAGATCTAGTTTCTCCGATAAATACCCATGTACTCTTATTATTGGGAATATGTTGAATGGTGAATAGAAAAGAACGTTTTGTTCATTCGTGTATTTAAGCAAGGCCGTCAGTGCATGTTTATCATGCAACCGTGTCTAGAAAAAGGCCCTTAGTGTGTCTTTAGTCACAACCTATCGTGTTTAGTCGAAGGCCCTTAGTGCGCAATTATCCACAAACCGGGACAAGAACCACGATCCCTCATCATTGGTGCTTTCATTAGAGTGTCCAATCGTGATTCTTGTCTATCTTTTTCTTTCTATTTTTTCAAATTTTTCTCCTTTTCTATTCGAAAATTTTCCTTCTTTTTCGATTTTTCCCTCTTCTTTTTCGTGAGTTATAGTACCAAAAAAAAAATATTATTACTTTTGTTTGATTTTTTCGAGAGTCACAAAAAAAAAAGAGTCGAGTTATTTGCGTGATTGCGCAAGAGAAAAAAAATGATATTCGAGCCATTGGATGAGTTGGATTGGAAATATCTTGCAATGTTGGAAAGTTTGGAGAGGAGTTTAACCCCGAAGGAGAAAAGTAATTTGGAGGAGTTGTACAACCGAAAGAATTTAGAAAAGAAGTACGAACGACAAGCCAAGATCACGGAGGTAGATGTTATGATGACAAGATGAAGATCTATGCTTTACTTGCACCGAAAGATATGTGTCGGGCCATAGATGCAAGTCGAAGGATGCAAGGGTTGAGATCGACGAGGAACCCACGTTCTCGATCGAGTTTATGGGGTTCTTTGATGAGGAGCCAACCTTTTCATTCGAGTTTCTGGGATTTTTCGACGAGGGGCATGAGGAGGATAAGCCCGAGGTATCTGAGGTAATCGATGTCGCGAGCGAGATCATGGTCGTGGTCGAAGAGAGTCGTGATGAGACGCATAGGAAGGACAATACAAATAAAGAGGAGGCGAGAGGTCTACTCATCTGCACTGGCCAGAGTTCACATCTCAAGGTATAGGCGAGAGGCTTCTGTCTTTGAAATGACATCGATCACGTCTTCAGGCATTTCCGCTACGTCTCGGCGTTCTTAGAGATACACTATGATGTCACTGTAGAATTACATGCAGACATTCCCTCGCAGTCACCATTGCGTTACTTAGCACGAAAAGAATTACTATTCGACTGAAGATATTCTCATGGGGTTCGAGAGTCCGTTTTGATACATTGACTCCTCGATCTTCGTCTGACGGAACATCGGCTTCGAATCAATTTTCAATGATTTTGCAGTTTCCCTCAGTTGATTGAACAGGTCTTTACTTCGTGATAGTTGTTGATCATCCTTCATCGTCCATTAGTTAGTTTACGGTTGTCGATATGCAACATTCTTTGCCATGAAACAGATCGGCGGCTCCTTCGGTGTTCATGTTGGTTGTTACTCACTTTGCTCGTCTGGTGGCCTTCTTTGCTGACCCTCCGGACTACTCCTAGGTGCATCCAGATGATTGGTGCGTCTCAGAAATGGTTCAACTCGTCCTTGATAACGATAAAAATTAATTGTTTCAGATGAATAGAATACCCAACCAGACTATAAGAATGATATAAGACACGCAGAAAGATAGAAACACTTGTCTTAATTGGGACATCATGTCTTAAAACTTGATCTCGAAACTCTAAGCGAACAAGAAAACAAAGACAAGGTTTTCAAAGGTTTTGCAAAAGTTCAAGGAAGTGAAAGATTTCTCCTGAAGGACAAAACGAAATAAAAGAACGACACGTAAGTTCGATAATACAGGCGGCTCTACACTTCACAATGCACATGCTCCAGGCTCGACTATCCTCCTTAAACGATCCTTCATAATCTTTTAAAGTAAAACACCTTCCTCGTGTTAGTCGACGACTCCCAATCGGGGAAAACAACTTCCGATGCGACATACGATTCAATCTCAACAAGATAAATGACCGTGGCTAGTCTCTAGGTCAAGATACCATAATTGCTAGCGCCAACCTTTGCGTTCTCGAGTGTACGGACTCGGAGTTATTGCAAACAAAAATCACAAACCTTGCGACAAATAAGGTTTAGCAGAAAACAAATATGCTTATCCTTATTCGTACACTAAGTCTTTAAAAATAGTTAGTTTCAAGCATCAAATACAAGAATAGCACAATAATTTAAAAGAAAAAATTCGGAAAACAGAAAGATTAATAGACAACACACGATCTTGATTTCCCGTTCAGCTGTCCACTCTTTGCTCAGTTCATCCTCGTCTTAAATCAGAGCATACTCACGGGATTCTCCTTCTGTATCAACCAAATGGCGAGCAGAATGGTTCATCCACGTGAGGGTTCAACCACATTCGTCCACCGTTAACCCTCTCTAGTGTAGGTCACCAATCTCCTTCTCCATCCAATCACACAGTTCCAAAAAAATCATTCCTCAGTGATAATTCTCCTTCATTCGCACCTGAAATGAAACAGCACGATCCTCTTCTGGCCTCAAATGCCAGTAGTTGGTATAGCGAACGATAATAGAGTGGTCGAGTTAGGACTCTGCGTAAATTGTACACTAGATCTACTTGAGTTTACGGAGTCATTCCGTCAAATTGTTAGCTCTCGCGGTCAACGTTCAAAACCCATGCAATAAGCAATAGCCTTTTCCTCGAGATTTCGCCATCCTTGAGAATCACGGTAGCAATACCTAATTGATCATCAAAACTCTTTGCTTCGAATGACAACACATTCGAAGCACTAAATTGCAATTCTCACACTCCAATGATTGGATTCCACCATGCCTCCTCTGGTCCACTTGTCAACTGCCCCAAACGTTCGAATGATCCCGCACATTCGGGATCTCTCAGTCGTCTAATCTTGATGAGGCATCCTGACGTGGGTCACCAGAAAACTATGGTGCATAAATGCAAATCTATCTACGAGATAGCTCGCACAAGGTGCTAACTCGGAAACTTATAAAAAGAAAATCTCTAGGGTCATAACTAATCTCAAATGCGACTATAAATCACCCAATTAAATGAAAAAGAAAAGATCCTAAGCCCCATATACATCAATAAACAATCACTACGAGATACCAAACACATACCTCGAGCTGGCGTGGCGAGACGAAAGCGAGTGGTCAAATGGTCATTAAACACCCTAACACAAGAGATAGTCTACAAAAACACAGACTAGCTCTGATACCATACTGTAACGCCTCATTTTATTTTTAAGAATTTACCGAATTTATTTATAAAAATTAGAGTTAATTTTTTGCAAAATCCCAATTTAAAACTTTGATTATCAACGGCGCTACTTATCTACCAACAAAAATTAAACAAATACGAACAAGTATAATGAACCTACACTTGCATAGCTAAGATTTATAAAAATCAAATCGACTTATTCAATAATTCCAAAATCATCCAGAGAGTTTAACATGAATCAACAGTTCATCAAACAGAATCATGGTCCTTAAAGCGGAAACATAAATATTCTAAAATAAAACAAATAATTCAACATAAATAATAATAGGCGGAAGCAAAAGACACATCAACTAATGACCACCACTCGATCGTCTTCTCGCCGCCGCCAGCCATGCTCAACCTAAAGATAGGAAGTGCAGACAAGAGGAAAACAATGAGGGTGAGCAATACCATCATACTCACCATTACCGCACAGTATATCTCGCATAAAGATTCACAACCATAAATATTGTATGCATAGAATCCAAGCTCTAACTCCCTACACGGCCCTATCGCAAACCTCCTATGTACAGACAACAACCTTCCAATCAGACATCGGCAAGGAGTAACCAGAAACCTTCCCACCCCTGCTCGACACGGGCTAAGGGATCCTTTCCAGGAGACAGTGGAGCCGTTTCCCCCTTCCCCCCGGATACAACGGTTCGGGGCGTCCTCCTCCAGGATACAACGGGCAGGTGACCTCTTACTGATTATGCATTCATCACAGGCACTATCAACGGGACACTTAGACTAGGTTTCTCACGCATACAATAGCTATCGAAACAAACATTATACGAAATAACGAGTGCGAAAATTATAGATATAACAAACTGTATCCACCTGAAAGCAGCGACAATTCACAAGTACGAGGCTCGAATATGTGGTGAGGTCAACACCTCAAAACACCTACACGAGATCAAGATAACCTCTCGATTACAAACCAATCTAACGAACACACAAACTTAACCGAAATTCGTCGACTAAGTGGCTCGTGGGAAAGTCTCGTGAAGTTATGGAACATTTGACTTGACTCAAAACCATGTATGGGAATGTCACATAATATTCAAATAGGGGTTGACCAAGTCAAAAAAAGGTAAAAGGAGTTAATTGAGGTCAACGATTCGGAAAAAAAGTCCGAAAACCGGGGTACTAAATCGGGCTATCTCTAACTCAACCTGGGGTTTGACTCCAAATAACGAACACATCTCAAACATCAATAGGGAGCAACATGCATAAAAGATCACATGAGAATTCATACTTAAGCAATATGAGCTAGCTTTTGTAAAATACGACAAGTAAATCACATATTCGTGTTGACCAGGCAAAAGAACAAGTTTTCATTTAAAATTTTATCACATAATAGACACTACTAAGAATATCAAAACCATCAAGTTTCAGCTCTATCACCTAAACATGCTATTTTATAAAATTAAAATAAGATTTCAGCAAAAACAAATATGAAATTAATGTCTGACCTAGTGAATGATTTGAGATCTAAAATTTTTATACAAATAACTTCAGCATGCTGGAAACAACATATAAAATTTTTAGGTAAAAACACTGAACGCACGAATTATGAAAATTATTGCAAGATTCAGCAGATTTTAAGATTTCAACAAAAACTTAACCTAATGAATTCAATAAATCCTGAAATTTGTACATCACATAGAACAATATCAAATGAGCATATAAATCAAGTTTCAGGCATTTTCATCAAGGAACCGATTTTTCATGATTTTTACAAGTTTGTGCAGAATTAATCAATTAAGCATTTCCCCAATTGGATTCCAAAAATTATAAATTCGTAACACAAGAACAATACATATCAGGGAAATAACATATCCAATGTCAGAATTTTTGGACAACAATTAAATATATTACGAATTATTCAAATCACAGCAGCCACGAATATTTCAAAAATTCATAACTAAAGATTTACAACTCCAAATGACACAAGGTCAAGACCAGCATCACAAGGACACAAATATGTTCTAGATCCATGAGGTCTCTACGAGTTCAAACTAGATCATAAGGGTTTCACATTAAACCCTATAGATCTAATACTTTATAAATATATAATATACCATATCTTAACATTTTAAATCAAATGAACCATATAATATCATATGATCAGCAAAACAAATATAAAACACATAATATACGTAGAATAATGAAATACAAAACACCAAGGGGCGAAAGCGTACAAGGCACGGTCACGACGCGGGTGTCGGTCCTACGAGCGGGGAACTCGTCCGCTTGGCTCGCTCGGCGTCTAACAGCGGCTCGCACGGTGAAGATGATGTCTCTCGGTGGCTCGTTGATCGTGGAACAGATGTGCAACGGATAGAGCTCGGATGTGAAACAGTCGCGGGAGGCCCTCGGCGACCGCGTGCGGTGGTGGACGACACGCGGTGAATGATTTTTCCGAGGCTTGGGGAGATTTAACTCCGATGAACAATGAGAGAAAAGGGAGGGGAAGGTTCTAAAAATTTAGAGAAGAGAGTGAGAGAGATAGCGAGAAAGAGAGAGGGAGAGGGCAATAAATGAGGGAGAGAAGAGGGGATCCTCTTTCTTAAATGATCCTTACCTTTGTAACCTCCCCCTAATAACTTAGTCAAGGCTCTCACATAAAGGCTGATATTATGGGATTGAGGTTACAAAAATTGATTTAAAAAATTCAAAGCTAAAGAATTGCATGCATGGGAACGGGTCTTGGGTCGAGCGGATGCTACGCGGGCGGGCGCGACTTGGTCATGTGGTGTAGATTAGTCTCTATTTTTTTTTTTATTATTATTATTATTATTATTATTATTATTATTATTATTATTATTATTATTATTATTATTATTATTATTATTATTATTATTGTTATTATTATTATTTAATAGGTGTCTTTGAATAAGTTTGGAATTTAATATTATTGTTTAATATTTAGTAAGAGATCTTGTCTTGTCGGACAAGTTAGGGTCTAGGTTAGGAGCCTTATTTAAAGGGCTCTTCTGCTTTGTTATGAGATAGTTGATTATAGAATTGAAATAAGATATTGTTAAATTTTGCGTGTTTTACAAGAGAGTATCTCGTTTACTCGTTTATCATTCTCACTCGTACGCTTCCCTACATCATCATCGCATGGGTCGGTCATGAGCCGTTGGCGAGAGATAGGCGCGGGGTTTTGAGACCCGGTTCGATGGCCGCACGATCGATTTATAAATCCCGACTAGACTCGATGCTCGGTTTGAACATTAATTTAAATTAATTTAACAATTCGGCTCGATATAAAAATTACGCATTTAAACAATTACAAGCATATAATCGCATAGGAATTGATAATCTAGCACGAATAAAATAAATTAGGACAATGAAAATAATAAGTAATTCCAGAATTAATCCAGAACAAATGGGGCGCTACAATACTACCCTCCTTAGAAGATTTATGTCCTCGAAAATCCCACGAGAACAGGTAACTCACAAGAATGCATACCTTGGAGGAATCAAAAACTCTGAGGTTCAGATACTACTCCCATATATCATCCTCTCTCTCCTGAGTTGCATCACCCTCACCGAAATGGCTCCTCTTAGACTTTGACGGGTACCATAATCGGTTCCTTAGACTATGATGGGTACATAACCGGGCAATCATGGTTATGAAGACGGGTTCATTGATGACATATAGAAAGAAGCAGAACTCAATTTCGAGCTCGGAAGTCCGAACGGGCCCAAAGAGCAAAGTCGCGCAAATCACATTTTTAGTGTGCATGTCATAAGTTTTGGGAGAATAGGATTTCAAGAAAATATTTGATGAAAAAGAATAATTGTCTAGAAGGGTTCCTTGGCGACGCGCAGGAAAAATCGGTACTCGATTCCGAGTTCAGACGAGCTCAAACGAGCCAAAAACACAAAGTCGCAGAAAGCTGCCCAAGCATAGTCTCCCCCGCGCGCGCCAACACCTTTTGCGCGTGCGCGCCCGCGGCCAGGGAAGAACTCGCGGCCACAGCGCCTGATAAAGATCGCGCGTCCCGATTGTCGATAAACCACTCACTCGTGCCTTAAACTGACGATAGGTGTCTCATGAGCCACGTGAGTGCCTCTTGAAACGAATAAAATTGCAAGAGAAATCAAGAAGAAATCTAAAGCAAAGTGTTGAACAAAAGTTCAGGTTTTTTTATTATGATATTCAATGATGAAAAATAACAAGAGCAAGGGCCTTTATATAGGCATCAAATAAATCTAGTCATAATTTAACTATAACTCTAATAAAACAATAAAATATTAAGTATCCTAAACAATCTAGAAATCAAAAGGTAATAAGGAAACAAGAGATCTAAGTGAATCCTAAAAGATCTTGTCTTGCACTCTAAGTAGGAAGCCCTAGCCGACTTCAGGCCACCTGGTCCCCTACTTCCCGTGTGCCACTTGTCTTAGTCCTCGAGGACTAAGGCCTCGCTTGGTGCGCATGCTTCGTCGGCTCGCGTCTCGTACACGCCTTCGTCGTGTACGACCGCCCTACGCGCGTTACTCCCTCCCGCCTTACCGCATGCCTTGAGGTTTGAGGCCTCGCTTCCCAGGCGTGCACGTGCCTTCCCGACGCCCGTGTCCTTCGCGCCCATTCTGGCTACGCTCATCGCGCGCGTGTCAATCCCTATCGCTCGCGCATCTCGCTCGACTGCTAGTCGCACGCTATCTCTCTTAGGCGTCGGCATGCCAGTCTCGCGCACATCGCGCGCATTTTCCTGGATCACTTGTGTCTCACCTGTGCATCGCTCTAAACTCCTGCGTGTATGATAGGCGCGACTTGAGGCATTCTTGAGTTGTCGTGCCACATCCACATCATTCCCGTCCCCTTCAAGTGCTTCATTGTCTTCAAGGACGAAATCCGAGAATTGCTCACGTATTTCTTCTAGATCCTCCCAAGTTGCTTCTTCCATAGGCAACTTATTCCCACTCGACTAGTACCTCCTAATGATAACGATTGGCTTTCCTCACTTGGAGATGCTCGATCGCACGGCTCGGTCGCACGATGACCCACCCATCGGCCGCAGTCGCTGGTAGTTCTTCGCACCACTTGTGCGCTTTCTCTAGACTCATCTTGAGTTGTGACACATGTATGACCGGATGTATGTGCGAGCTCTCTAGCAACTCTAGGCGGTAAGCTACCTGGCCTATACGCTTTAGAACTTGATATGGCCTGTAGTAGCGTACTCCTAGTTTTGTCGCGGCCTTTTGCGTAGTCATGCGTTGCCTGAACGGTCGTAGCTTCAAGTAGACGTAGTCGCCTAGATCGAAACTTTCCTCTCATCTCTTACCATCAAGAAAGGTCTTCATGCGATTGATCGAGCCTTCGAGATTCTTCTTCAACTCTCACAACATCAAATCTCGCTCCTCAAGTTCTTGGCCTACTTCATTATTGATCGCGCCTACTTCTGAGTAACTTACGAGCGTAGGCGGCTTGCGCCCATACACTAGCTCGAATGGCATAGTCTTGGTCGAGCTATGGTACATAGTGTTGTATCATTACTCAGCCTACAGTAAAAAGTTCTCCCACTTCTTCGGGAATTGGTGCACGTAGCACCGTAAATACTGCTCCAGCGTACGGTTGGTCACCTTGGTTTGACCATTCGTCTGTGGGTGGTACACCGAGCTCATCGATAGTTTGGTTCCTTGTAGCTTGAAGAATTCAGACCAAAAGTTGCTCATGAAGACCCATTCACGGTTGGAGACAATCGAGCGTGGCACCCTGTGCAACTTCATAATATACTCGATAAAGAGCTTGGCGACGGATTTTGTCGTGTAGGGATGCGTGATAGGTATGAAGTGCGCGTACTTCATAAGACGATCGACCACGACCATGACACCATTGAATCCATTAGAAATTGGCAACCCTTCAATGAAGTCCATAGTGATATCCTCCTAGATCCTCTCGGTCACGGGCAATGGTTGTAGCAGTCTGCCCAGTCATCGCGCGTCGGCTTTAGTGCGCTGGCACACGTTGCAGCGTGCGACATACTCTTGGACCGCACCCTGCTTCCCTGGCCAAAAGAAGTTATTGGCCATCCTCATCCATGTGCAGTAGAATCCCAAGTGCCCTCTGATCTTTGAATCGTAGAAGTGCTGCATGATCCTCTCGCGGAGTTGCCCACTGTCGGGCACAAACACTCAGCCTCGGTGAAGTAATAGGCCGTTGTGCTCTCATAGTCGGCGACGGCAGTGTCGTCCACCTCGATTTCGCAGTGCAGGTCCTGGAATTGGGCGTCATCCTTCTATGCCTTCTTAACTTCCTCCCATACGGCCCATGTTAGCCCAGTTATGGCCTCAAGCTCGGCTACATCTGTCCGTCGAGAGAGTGCATAGGCCACAACGTTTTGTTGACCTGGCTGATATACGATCTCGAAGTCGAAGCCCATGAGCTTCGAGACAAACTTTTGTTGTTCTGCGTCACGATCCTTCGCTCGAGTAGGTGCTTGAGCGGTTTTTGATCGGTCATAATTCGGAAGCGACGTCCTAGTAGATAAAGTCTTCTACATCGCACAGCTTCGACGACTGCAAGCATCTCCTTTACGTACACGGATAGCCCCAGTCGGGTCATGCCGAGGGCCTTGCTTAGAAAGGCCAAGGGACGTCCTTCTTGCACCAGCACTACCCCAATTCCTATGTCGCTTGTGCCCGTGTGCACCTCAAACAAGACATCGAACCTTGGCATCGCGAGTACGGGCGTCGTGGTCATCGCGCCCTTCAGCTTCTCAAATGCGATCTCGCTAGCTTCGGTCCACTTGAATCCGTCTTTCTTGGTCATCTCAGTCAGAGGCTTGGCAATAGTCCTGTAATCTTTCACGAACTTCCAGTAATAGCCGGTTAAGTCTAAAAACCCGCGTAGCTGCGTCAGGCTCGTTGGCTTAGGCCAGTCGACCATAGCCTCGATCTTTCTCGGGTCGACCTTCACGCCATCATGTGAGATAAAGTAGCCGAGGTACTCGACAATCTCTTGTCTGAACGAGCATTTAGATGGCTTGATGTGGAATGAGTTGGCCTCTAAGATTTCGAGCACCACACGTAAGTGCTCGATGTGCTCGGCTAATGTCTTTGAGTAGACTAAGATGTCATCAAAGAATACCAATAAAACTTGTGCAGATGCTCTTTGGAGATGGAATTCATGGGAAAATGAAAACTTGATGGGGCGTTCCACATCCCAAACGCCATCTCCAAATACTCGTAGTGCCCTTAGTGCGTGCGAAAGGCCGTCTTCGGAATGTCAGCCTTGTGGAGTCAGATTTGATGGTAGCCGGCCCTAAGGTAGAGCTTAAAGAAGTAGCGTGATCCTCTTAACTCATTGAGCATGTCTTCGACACTCAGTATGGAAAAGCGGTCCTTGATGGTTGCGGCCTTCAGTGCTCGATAGTCCGTGCAAAACCTCCATGTGTCGTTCTTTTTCTTCGCGAGTAGTACATGTGACGAGAACAGGCTTGAGCTATGTTGGATGAGCCCGAATTTGAGCATCTCGCTTGTTGTAAATATTTTTAACCGGAGTAGAACCTAAAGATTCGACACCGGGTCGTCTCACAAGGAAGATTAGCCGGATTATTTGTACGGATACTCGATCACAAGAAAAGAGAAAAGAATTTCCTAAACACTCTAATTCAAGTTGGATATTTGATTATCAACTACGAATAATAAAGCAAAGGGACACGAAAATTCAAAGAAAACGATTAACTTGATTATTAAGGAGTTAGGGAGTCGGGGACAATCGTTTTCGGTTCTTGACTCAATTACCGGGCAATCAATTGCTCGGTTAAGGGGTTCGGATCGCTTATTCGTATGGAGGTTCACCTTCAATAACTCTTCGTAACAAGAAGGTGAACATACACGAGCAACTCATCAAACCCTACAACTCATAGACAATACAATAACGAACAAGTCTATTCCAAACGAGCCTAAATCGACCGATGCCTCCCCTTTCGGTTCTAAACGTCGATTGATTAGGTTAGATTGGTGATCAATCAACTAACCCTAGAATATGCACAATTCGCAAGGATTGAACGAACCGAAACAATCGTCCCTTATCCCTAACTTATGGAATTAGCCACTCATCACAATATCAACACAAGCATTCACCATAAAAGAAGCCATCACATTCATGTATAAGATGAAAAGAAAAGCTTACGATTAATACCAAATCCAAAGTCGATTAAACAACGAGCAAACCAAATCCAAAGCTACAAAATAAATTTTAATCCTCCAAAATCCAATCCAATATGAAAGATTAAGAAAAAGTAATGTTCTAGGGTGAAAAGATATATAAAACGAGGTCTGGGAATGTTCAAAAGTGAAGGAAACGCGATCCCTTAACCCTCCAATTCGAAATTCCGAGAAAATAGCCGCTGTTACAAAACGGGGCATAGCAGCGCTATGGGGAAAGCGCCGCTATGGGGAAAGTCGCTTGTCCGCAGCCCATCGTTAAGCTTGCAGCGCCGCTTTCATGGTTGGCCATAGCGCCGCCATGGCCATAGCGCCGCTATGGCCTGGGCAGCTTCCAAAATTTCCAAGTTTTTAGCTCGTGAGCTCTCATCTCGCATTTCTCGGGTACTGCCCGAGCTATAAACTCAAACCAATGTATAACTCCTAGGAGCCGGACCAGAATACCGCTATCATCATCTGAACCTGAAACCACCACAACCGGAAAAACACGAAAAACAAGAAAATAGGGGGAAAAACAAAGAAAATACTAAACACGGCATAATAAAGATAAAAACACAAGAAACGACTAAATGGACCAAAAAATATCTAGGAAAAGACCTAAAACAGGGGAAACGACACACAAAATAGCAACGAGAATAGCAACAAAAACGAGACAAACATCGCTCACCTGCCTCTCGATCTCTGTCTTTTGAAAATACGCGTATCAGTAAGGATGGATGTGCACGGCATGTTGCTCATTGACCAGCGGTATGCGGTAATTGAACTCCCGGTACGGTGGTACACCCTTGGGCTCGCTTAGCACGCGGTCGAACTCCTCGAGTAGCCCGCGCACCTCGACCTGCTGCTGCTCGGTCTCGCCCTCGTGTGTGCCCGTGTTCTCGACCATTACGGCGAAGATTTGGCCGCCCCCACGTCAAACCCTCTTGATACTCTTGAGACAAACCTCCTTGGTCCCACTGTCCTCACTAGCCTTTAATATGACTCGGTGCGCCCTCGAGTTGAATTTCATGACCACAGTCCAGTAGTTGGTGGTCACTTCTCCTAGTCCTTCAAGCCATTGTACTCCTAACACCACGTCGGGTCCAACTATGGGTAAGGCATAATTATCAGCCTTAACAGTCACTCCATTGAACTTGATTGGCACCCCACGATAAGACTCTGTGCACCTTAGCCATTCATCATTGGCTACTCAGACCTCAAACGGCTCAATCTTCGTCGTCAGCAACTTCAACTTTTGAGAAATTGTGGCATTGATGAAGTTATGAGACGGCCCATTGTCTACTAGCACGACTACTCGGCGATCTTTGACCCACATCGGTGTTATGTATCTGCAGAATGAGAGTGTATATTTGGCCATGGTGAGAGAATGCAGAAATGGAGAAGATGGAGAATCGGTCATTTTGGAGAAGAAGGAGAAAATGGCACAAGCTAGGGTTATGTCCGAAAATGTTAGTGAGATGGAGTACTCGCCACGTGACGATGAGATGGCCATTGATCAGGCCTGAGGAGATGCTGATATGACCCTACACATGGGAGAGAAGAGAAGAAATAGATTTGGATTATTATTGTTGCATTTTTATTATTTTCGATTTTCTTTTATTTGTAGAATTTCTGTTAAGTGAAAATGAGGGTGGGTTTTACCCAGCTTAGTGAAAAGCTTATTGGGCCCATCTAGTTTGTTATTTAACATGTGAAAATGAATGTAAAAGGAATCAATCGGTTATGTTTCAAGTTCTTCTCCCTCATTTCTCCTATCAATTTCCTCCCCCTTCTCTAAAAATCTATCCCCAACCTCTCTTCTTCATTTTATAATTTCAGCATTTAATAGAAAAAACTACAAAAATACAGAAAATACAAAAATTACAACTCGGGTTATAACATTTGGTATCCAGAGCCAACCTTCCTCGGATCATGGTTGAAGGAACTAGGGGCAGGGAGCTGCAAGAATTCCAGAAAAAAATGGATCAACTGTTACAGACCGAGATCCTTAAGAGGGAAGCTTCATAATTAAAAAATGCAAGATAAATGGAGGTAATCAGTTCACAAATCAAAGGGGTGATAGAGAGTGTT
This sequence comes from Striga hermonthica, assembly GCA_902706635.1. Taxonomy (NCBI): domain Eukaryota; kingdom Viridiplantae; phylum Streptophyta; class Magnoliopsida; order Lamiales; family Orobanchaceae; genus Striga; species Striga hermonthica. The sequence continues at coordinate 223,394 of CACSLK010027842.1, forward strand.
AACCTGGAGCTTTTTTAGCAGAAATCTGAGGTGACTGGTAAGCTTGATCATCTAGCAAATACCATAGCATCTCTGGAACTCCAATTCATGAACACAAACAGAGACAATGATGATGAAGGTTCCATACTGGGCAAACACAGATTGCAGCTACAACATGAACAAACAGGCAGGCAAACCACTCATTATATGAACCCAACTCCTAAGATTGAATTTCCCAGGTTTGATGGCTCTAACCCTAGGGCCTGGATTTTAAAATGCAATGGATATTTCAAGTTAGTGCCTAATATCTCTGAAACTCAGAAAGTCACCCTTGCCTCAATGCACTTGGAAGGCAAAGCTGCTATATGGTTGCAAAACCTAAGTGCAAAACAGCTGGAGTTAAGTTGGGGTCAATTTGTTGATATAGTTTCAACCAGGTTTGAAGAACTCAAGGAGGTTAAGATTATTGTTGAATTTAATAAGCTAAGGCATACTAGATCTTATGCTGATTATGTAGACAAATTTGAAGAGCTAAAAGCATGTATGCAGCTAATGAACCAGGGGGAGTTTTCTGAGGAATATTTCATAGCTAGCTTTATAAGTGGGCTAAGTGAGGAATTACAGTCATTCCTCCCAGAACCCTGCAGCAAACAATAGACTTGGCCAGCAACAATTGCACACATTGGATGCAATCACAAAAAGGGTAAAGAACACTCGAAGAGCTTACTCACACATTCAACACCCAAATGTTCAGAAAACAACCCAAAACAACAACCCCATTACCAGAAACCCCCAAACTCTTTTTCAGAGACCAAACACCAAGTTACTAATCTCCTCTTAAATGGCTGCAAGGAGAGAGAGAGGTTTGTGCTATAATTGTGATGAAAAATTTGTACCTGGACACAAATGCAAGCACATGATAAACTACATGATAATGACTGAGGATGAAGAACTGGTTTATCTTCAGTCTGAAAATCTGAGCAATCTAGAACCTATTGAGGACAGTGAAACCATTGAGGAAGTACACATCTCACTGAATACAATGGTGGGTGAAGGGGGGTTTACTACCCTGAGGCTCTATGGATACATTGGGGATAAAAGACTTCACATCTTGCTGGACACTGGGAGCACCTTAAGCTTTATAAAGGAATCAACAGCCAAATCACTGGGGTGCCCACTAACTCCAGTCAAACCACTGAAGGTAAAGGTGGCTAATGGACAAAAACTCATCAGTCACTTGCAGGCCACAAATTTAAAGTGGGAAATGCAAGGCCAAGAGGTGACACACTCCCTAAGGGTGCTACAGAGTGAGGGTAGTTGTAATACCCCGTTTTTATTGTGTATTATTTGGGAGTAATTATTGACTATTGCTATTATTAAATTGTCTTTATTATTATTGTTATTATTGCCATTAAATGTCTAATTGTTTTAGTTGCCTACTATTATTATTAATATTATTATGTGTATACCCTTGCTCAGGAGGTCAGGCCCGAGTTTATACCCTTGCTCATGACGAGACAGCCAACAACGCAGGTACCATGTCTGGCATGATTTCCTTATCCAATGTGCCTATCTTTGCGTTATGTGATACTGGGGCTGCTCATTCCTTTATCTTCTCTCAATGCTTGGAGGCCCTGTCTATTGATAATGTATGCAACGGTTACCCTCTTGAGGTCAGTCTAGCCTCGAGAAAAATTATCATCTCCGATTATTTGATTCATGGTCTTCCAGTTAGTATTGATGGGCGTGTTTTGGAGGCCCGACTGCTATGTTATTGAAATGCGGGACTTCGATCTGATCTTGGGCATGGACTAGCTCACTCGCTATCGAGCCGACATCCGGTACCAAGAGTGTGAAGTCATTCTCTTCCCCATTTCCGATCAGCCTATTATTTTCTATGGGGTGAAGTCGAGGACTGTGCCTTGAGTCATCTCTTCTATGCAAGCAAGGAAGAGCCACTCTAAGGGTAGCTATCAGGGCTATCTGGTTTTTATGGTATCCGAGGATTATTCTGAGAGGTCCCTGGAGAGAGTCTCTATCGTCTGCGAGTATCTCGATGTCTTTCTTGATGAGTTACCCAGAGGACCGCCTGACCGCCAAGTGGAGTTTACCATTGATCTAGTACCAGGAGCCGACCCTGTTTCAAAGTCCCCTTATCGCATGGCACCGAAAGAGATTCAAGAGCTCAAGGCCCAGATCCAAGATTTGCTCAATCTTGGTTTCATTCGTCCGAGTGTTTCGTCGTGGGGAGCGCCTGTCCTATTCGTGAAGAAGAAAGACGGATCGATGCGCATGTGTATTGACTATCGGGAGTTGAATGCCCTTACAGTCAAGAACAAGTATCCCCTTCCTCGCATTGAGGATCTCTTTGACCAGTTGAGAGGAGCCAGTGTATTTTCGAAGATTGAGTTGCGTTCTGGCTATCATCAGCTGAAGATCCGGAAGTCAGATATTTCTAAGACTGCCTTCCGTACCCGTTATGGCCACTATGAGTTCGTAGTCATGCCGTTCGGACTCAGCAATGCCCCGGCCGTGTTTATGGATCTTATGAATAGGGTCTTTCATCTCTTCCTGGACCAGTTTGTTATCGTGTTCATCGACGACATCTTGGTTTATTCTTGGAGTATCGACCAGCACCAGGAGCACCTGAGGATTGTGCTGGAGACTCTTCGCCGCGAGAAGTTGTATGCTAAGTTCTCGAAGTGCGAGTTTTGGCTAGATCGTGTGGCATTCCTTGGCCACATTATGACAGCGAGAGGCATTGAGGTGGATCCTAGCAAGATCGAGGCAGTGAACAAGTGGGATACGCCAAGAAGTGCCGCTGATGTTCGTAGTTTCTTGGGGTTAGCAGGATACTACCGAAGGTTTATCGAGGGTTTCTCGAAGATAGTCCAGCCACTAACCAACCTTACGAAGAAGGTCGTGAGGTTCGATTAGAGTCCTAGAAGTGAGGAGAGTTTCCATGAGTTGAAGAGGTGACTCACTACCGCGTCCGTTCTATCCATTCCCGACCCTACTTTGGAGTTCACCATCTATAGTGATGCTTCGAAGATGGGTTTGGGATGTGTCCTTATGCAGCAGGGGAGGGTCGTAGCCTATGTTTCGAGGTAGCTGAAGCCTCACGAGCAGAACTACCCCACTCACGATCTTGAGTTAGCTGCAGTCATTCACGCCTTGAAGATTTGGCGACACTACTTATATGGAGGCAAGTGTGAGATTTTTACCGACCACAAGAGCCTAAATTACATTTTCACTCAGAAGGAGCTGAATATGCGGCAGCGTAGATGGTTGGAACTGGTCAAGGACTATGATTGCAAAATTAGCTACCATCCTGGGAAAGCTAACGTGGTAGCCGATGCTCTTAGTCGGAGGAGTTATGGCCAATTGTTCTGTCTTTTTACCGAGCAAGATGTACTTCTTCGAGAGTTCGAGCGACTACAGCTAGAGGCAGTGGAGCCGCCTTCGATAGCCAGGGGTATGTTGACCTCTTTGGTTGTGGTACCGACTCTTCGTGAGAGGATAGTCGCCGAGCAACCGAATGATCGTTTTCTTTTTCGGATGAAGGAGTTGTCAGAAGCCAGTAGATTTAGAGGATTCGCAGTCGCATCAGATGGGGCCTTGGTCTTCGAGGGTAGACTTTGTGTTCCGAAGGTGTGGGAATTGCGAAGGGAGATTTTTAGAGAAGCCCATAGTGCCCCGTACACCATTCATCCTGGTAGTTCGAAAATGTATCAGGACCTGAGGAAGTCTTTCTGGTGGCGAGGTATGAAGAGGCAAGTGGCGAGGTTCGTGAATGGGTGTCTGGTGTGTCAGCAAGTGAAGGCTGAGCATCATAAAACGAGAGGGAAGTTGCAGCCACTTGAGGTTCCCTTCTAGAAGTGGGAGTGCATCACCATGGATTTCTTGGTGGGATTGCCGAGGTCGAGGACTGGGCATGACTCTATTTGGCTGATTGTGGATCGCCTTACGAAGTCTGCCACTTTCTGCCAGTCCGGACAACTATGAAGGCTAGTCAGTATGTCGAGTTGTTCGTGGATGAGATTGTCAAGCTTCATGGAGTTCCCGTGGAGATCGTGTCTGATCGAGACGCGAAGTTCACTTGCCAGTTCTAGAAGACCCTATACCGAGTGTTTGTCCCATTTTTGTGTCTTTATTTTGGGTTTATTTTCCTTTTATTTTCCCCATTTATAGGATTTTCGTGGTTTATTTGGTCCAATTCTGTGATTTTACGTTTTTCTCTTTAGTTTCGTTTTGTGCATCTTTTTGCTGTGTTCTGTTTCATTTTTTCTCCGTGTTTGTGTTTTCAGGAGGTAGGTTGTGTCGGTCGAGGATGAGACTGCTAGAGCTGGGATCGGGAAATCAAGAATACCCATTGTCGTGCCCAGAACACTGAAGAAAGGACCGAAAAAACATACTGAAGAGCTGCCCAGCATTTCTCGCGAGTCACGACTCGCGAGAAGGTCACGACTCGCGAGTCCAACAGAGCCGAAATGATAATTTTCGCGAGACGAGTCACGACTCGCGAGTTCGGTCGCGACTTTCTCCAGATTTTAAAGATTTTTGCCGACGGGCGACTCGCGAGATGTCGCGACTCGCAAGATGGGATTGTGGTAGGTCGCGACTCGCGACTTGCTCGGCGCAATTTTCGAGGATGGGTTTTTAACATCAGATTTCGGTCCTAGGGATAAGAATTCAACTTCTAGACTTCGTTTTTACACTTTTTCTCTCTAGAAACTCATTCCTTTTCATACTTTTGCTCTTTTGATTTGTTCTTGGAGATTGAAACTCCTATTTTATGCTTTGGATTTAGATGCTTGTGGATTCAACATTGAACTATTTTATATTAATCGTAAGTTCTTCTTTTCTTAATTGTGTGTTGATGATGATGGCTTGGGTTAACATGAATTGTGGTGTTGAATTCGATATGAGTAGCTAAATCCTTTCGCTAGGGATAGGGGATGATTGATTAGGTTCGATTAATGATTGCTTGTTCTTGATTTCTCATGCTTATTCGAGTTGTGCTTATTCTAGGGTTAGTAGATTGATCACCTTTCTAACCTAATTAATAAACGTGTAGAACCGAGAGGGAAGACGCTTGTCGACCTAGACTCGTTTAGGGTAGACTTGTTCGTAAAAGTATTGTCTATGGGTTGCTGGAATTGATAGTTGATCGTGTACGTTGACTCTCTTGTTACGAAGAGTTATTGAGAGCCTCTGGACGAAAAACGATTCAAGTCCCTTAACCGAGAAATTGATTGCCCGGTAGTTGGGGTAGAATCAAAAGCAATTATCCCCGATTCCCTAGCTCTTTAATCATTCGAGTTAATTCACGTGCTATTTAAATTGATTTTCATTTATTTAAAGTCATTAGCTATAATTGAAACCAAAATCATTGAAATAGAGTGTTTAGGATTTTCTCTTTTTCGTGATCGAATAATCGTACAATTGAATCCGACTAACCTTCCTTGCGATACGACTCGGGGAACGAATCTTTCGATTATACTCCGGTAAAAATACTTACAACAAAATTGGCGTCGTTTTCGGGGAGGGTTTAGAACTTTAATTGTGCGCCTATTCGTTTTCTTTTAAGTGTTTCTCTTCGTTTTATTTTGCTAGTTTATTAGTTCTTGATTTTTGGTTCTTTGTTTTTCTTTAGTTTTTATTCTTTGTTTATCTGGTGCTCGTGACGGTTTCTTGTCTTTGTGTATACGTACCAGGAGTGGACGCAAACTGCTATCTCCGATCAACAAATCAGTCAACGAGAGCCTGAGGGAGCTGCTGGAAGAGCTTACTTTGGAATCGCACGGGGAAGACGAGCATTCCCCGAAATCATCTGAAGGCAGCAACTTCGAAATGGGTGAACGACAACAACAAGCTCCCCGTAACACCCTCCAATCCTTAGCCCAGACGGTTATCAGGCCAGTCACTTCATGCATTCGTTTGCCGGATGTTGCACAAAATTACGAGCTCAAAATGATTCACTACAATCAGCTGCCGGCATTTCACGGGCTCCCCAGCGAGGACCCGCTCAACTTCATCTGGGAATTTTACAACGTCCTCAACACTTTCCCTCTCGGTGGGCTTAATGATGAGCAGTTGAAGATGAGATGCTTTCCTGAGACGCTGAAGGATCGGGCCAAAGCCTGGTTCATGACGCTTGTACCTGGCTCTCTAACCACTTGAACCGAGGTGTACTCAGAGTTCATTGGGAGGTACTACTCTCATCAAAAGACCACAGAGCTTCGGTCACAGATTGTCTCGTTTGCTCAATTACCGAATGAGTCTCTTCATGAGGCTTGGGAGCGGTTCAAGGATCTCCAGCGGCAGTGCCCCATCACAAACTCTCTCCGGGGCTACTCATGAACTGCTTCTATAATTCCCTCCACCAGAACTTGCAGTATATGGTCGACAATGCAGCAGGAGGTGATATCGGAGCAAGGACAGCCGAGGAGATGTTTGAGATTTTTGAGACGATGAGTACGAACTCATCGCAGAAGAGCACTCGAGGCAAGAGAGCAGTAGTGAATGAGGTCGGAGCA
>CACSLK010027842.1:241350-252725 GCA_902706635.1 Striga hermonthica
CGAGTTCGAGTGGTGGGGAACCATTATCCTATTTTAAAAGAGCAAAAAAATTTTATAAATTAAAGATGTGGGGTTAACATGTGATATAATTTACCGTAGTATATCAGTTTAGTATCAGTAATATAAAATTAACTTATATTTGCATGTTTAAAATATTAAAAACATGTAAAAGTACATAATGGGTTATGTATTATTATTAAAAGATGTGAAGTGATCACCTACAATTTTTTTAAACTATTTTGAAAAGAAAACATGTTTAAAAAACATTTGACTTTTACATTTGTATGAAAGATGTTTTCTAAACTCTGTTGCAAAGAAAACATGTTTAAAAATATTTAAATTTAATATGTATATATATACGTGTATATGTATATAGATATAATATGACATGACAAAATATTATATAAAAGAATCTAAAATATCATAAGCCTAAATAAAAACATTATATTAGCAATTACACTTTAGAGTGAATGAAAGAAAAAAAAAATCTTTTACGATAATTTTTTTTAAAAATATGTTACAGTAGATACATAAGAGATGAAAAATATTATAGATATAATATGACATGAAAAATATTAGCGCCGCATGATTTTGGCGGTGAATTTTGGCGGGGAATTATAAAAAAGTTATTCTTTTTATATAATGATAGATTAGCATAGTGGGATTTTTTCCAATTATTTAACAACTTTGGTTTGTATACACGGATAAATTATTGTACAGAACCTTTTCTATCAGTATTGTAAATCAGTTTTTAAAAATTCAGAATATCACCAATAATTCAGTGATGTTTAATGTGATGATTCGAATTATAATGATAAGTAACAAAAAAAAAGGTAAAACAAAAAAAAATATTTTAGTTTTAGTACGAAAAAAAAAGAAAAAAGAAAATAAATAAATATGATACAGCCGATTTTTTTACATTTAATGGTAACAATTATCAATTGCGTTTTTTATTACCTAAAAAAATAGGTAAAACAAATATAAATATTTAGTTTTGATACAAAAAAAAGGCAGCTAAACACAATAAATAATGACGGCTGAACACAATAAATATTTGGCGGGTAAATATGGCGGAAATTTATAAAATGTTATTCTTTTTATATATAGATAGATATTTTATTTTGATTTATTTATGTAATTTAATTTTACTACATTATAGAATAAATAATATTAACATAAATTAAATATTTTTCATTATATAAAATCAAAAGAAGAAGAAGACTACCTCTCTAACTTAAAAAAAAAACTATAATGATATTATATGACAACAAATTTTATAATAAAATAATTAATAACGAATTATATGATGAACAAGAATATGTAAAATTGTTATTTTCCTTATATCAAAATATATATAGTAAAATCAAATTTATATTAGTATAAATATTTTATCTGGATAATATATTAGTTAATTTTCAGACTAGGGCTAATGGTCTCACGTTTAACGTTATGACTAAAAAACAACGCTGATTAAAAGAGTTAAAAAATAAATGATCCAATTTTACTATTTTTCAGACCTAAACGCACAGACTCTATGAAAATGTCATTTAACATCTCGACCCGTGTATCGCACGGGCTATGTACTAGTGTTATTCATAATGTTTGTGACTTATGAGACAGGAACATATTACTCCATAAATATTTGGCAGAGGGCGGCTTAATAATTTTTTAGACTTAAAGTTGATTAAAAAAAGGTAGAAAATAGATAATAACATTATTACTTTTTAGACTTAAACGGACAAGGATGTCCCGTGCATCGCACGGGGTACGTACTAGTTAATATAATAAGGATTAACATAATTCACTTTTAGAAACACTTTCCCGCCAATTTCATTAATTATTGTCTAAAAATAGTAAATTAACAAAAATCAATGTAATTAATGTATATAATATTTTTAGTCAAATATTTATGGTTATTACCTTTATTAGTTGAATTTAAATTTAGGATGATTTAGTTTTATGGAAATAAATATGGGGTATTATAGAAACTTTCGAAATCCTTAGTTTAAATATATAGACTTGATTTAGCAATTATAGAGAATTAATCATTAATCTTTATATCTATATTATATTTCATGTATTGAGTAAAACATAATAAATTAATACTTATGTTATTTTTCATACATCTTTTTGTTGGCATAGTAGAATTTCAAGATTATCATTTTCTTCGTAGACAAGATAACCCAATACAAAAATATAAATAACACTTATGTGCCACTAAAAAATATTTTGGACAAAATATAGAAATGACTTTTAGAAAATACTTAATTAATTTATGGTATAAAGTTGACAAAATTAATAAATCTAATTTTGGTATATTTTATTTTAAGTATATGATAGCCGTTTTAATTTTTTCATATAAAATGTGTTGTTAATAATAAATGTCCGATTCTGTAGTATAAAGTGTGTGATTTATTTTTGGTACGAAATGTTCTAATTTAAATAGTATTAATTTTATTTGGAATGGATAGAAGTATATTTGAAATTATTTAAAACAAAATAAGAGCATTTACAATGCATAAATGTTGTTATCACATAAATTTTGACAAATGTCAATTGTTTATATGAATTGTGAACCACATAAGATGTCTGTTAAGTTTACAACTTTATATCTAAAAAATTAAATGCGTGCACAATGTTCGTTCCATTTTTGTCGTGTTTTCCTTGTTTATTTTGCATTTATTTTTCCCCATTCTAGGTTATTTTCTTTGATTCTTGGTCCAAATTGTGTCGTGTCTTGCATTTTCTTTATTTTGTTCGTTTTTGGTTTTTCTTGTTTCTTTTTCCTGGTTTTCTGTGTTTTTTCTTGTCGGTGGTGATGTGCAGGATAGGTAGTTCGATTGGGAAGTGACCATGCGAGGATAATTATCTAGACGGATGAGTTGGGGTCGAGTAGGAAAAGACGGAATCCAATTTCGAGTCCAAATGCGTGGATACGAGCCCGGAAATCACAGCCATGTCACAAAAATTCTTCACCGCGGCCCGCGACAGTGTTCCCGCGGCCGCGGTGAACAAATCGCACAACGCGCCCAGTTTTCTTCACCGCGGCCGCAGAGGAGGAAGTCGCGGCCGCGGATAGGTCGAGAATTTGGAACCGGCGTACAGAGGCGAAAACTCGCGGCTGCGGGACGCGTCGCGGCCGCGGACCATCCCTTCACCGCGGCCCGCGAGCTTGTCCGCGGCCGCGGAACGCTCGTTTTCCAGAATTTAATAGCAGTTTTTTTTAGAAGATCGGACATTCGTTTTTAGACAAGGGTTTTCGAACTCTCTAGGGATTTTCACCCAAAAACTCAACTTTCTCTTGGTTTTCGATCTTGGAGAGGAAAACTCCGAGATTCGACTTTTGGATTCGGTTTGCTCTTGTTTTCGACATTGGATTATTTAATCGTAAGCTTTCATTTTGTTTTATTATTGATTGAATGGCTTTGATTATTATGTTTGTTGATGTTGAATGCATTATGAGTAGCTAAATCCATTAGCTAGGGTTAGGGGAAGATCATTCCGGTTCGATTTCGTTCATATGCATGAGAATTGCTCAATCCTCTCGAGTTGTGCTTAGCTTAGGGTTTTGATGTTTGATCACCATCTTAATCTAATTAATCGATTTTATAACTGAAAAGGGAGAAATCGGTCGATCTAGGCTCGTTAGGAGTAAGCTTGTCCGTAGTAGTATTGCTTATGTGTTGATTGTCTCAAGAATTACTCCTTTATGTCTATCCTCTTGTTACGAAGAGTTATTGAGGATAGATCTCTAGATAAGTAGTTTTGTGAGGCCTTTAACCGAGCTTTTGATTGCTCGTTAAGTGTATTGAGAACCGGAATTGATTGACCCCGATACCCTAGCTCCTTTATAATTATTTGAGTTTGAACTTGTGATTCCTAGTTTTGTCTAGCTTTTCCAATTACTTGTTTTTCAATTCGTAGTTGATTAAATTAATCCAAACCAATCGAATTAGAGTGTTTAGGACTTTTTCATTATTTCGTGTGATTGAATATACGTACAAAATAATCCGGCTAACCTTCCTCGTGATACGACCCGGTGTCGAATCTTTGGATTCTACTCCGGTAAAAATATTAACAACAAATTGGCGCCGTTGCCGGGGAAGGTTTAGGTTTATTTTGTGCGCCTATTCATCTTGTTTTTAGTGTTTCTCTTGTTTTCTTTTTATTTGTTAGGTATTAGTCCTTGTTTCATTTTGTTTTTATTTTGTTTCTATCATTTGTGCTCGTAACTCTTGTTGGTTTAGTGTATGCGTACCAGGAGTGGATGCAAATTGTTATCCCCGATCAACAAGTCAGTCAGCGAGAGCCTGAGAGAGCTGTTAGACGAGCTTATTCTGGAATCCGAAGAAAAAGACCAGCACTCTCCAGAATCGTCAGAAGGCAGCAACATCAACATGGGTGAACAACAGGAACAAGCTCCTCGTAACACTCTCTGAACCTTAGCCCAGCCGGTTATCAGTCCAGTCACTTCGTGCATCCGTTTGCCGGATCAAGCACGAAATTATGAGCTGAAGATGATCCACTACAACCAGCTGCCAGCATTCCATGGACTCCCGAGTGAAGATCCACTTAACTTCATCCGGGAGTTCTACAACGTCCTCAATACCTTTCCTCTCAACGGGTTGAACGAGGATCAATTGAAGATGAGGTGCTTTCCCGAAACCTTGAAAGACCGGGCCAAGGCCTGGTTCATGATGCTTGCACCGGCATCTCTAACTACCTGGACCGAGGTGTACACGAAATTCATTAGGAGGTACTACTCCCATCAGAAGACTCAGGAGCTCCGGTCACAGATCGTCTCGTTTGCCCAACTACCAAGTGAGCCTCTTCACGAGGCCTGGGAGCGATTCAAGGATCTCCAGCGGCAATGTCCCCACCACAATCTTTCACCAGGACTACTGATGAATTGCTTCTACGACTCCCTCAACCAGAATTTGCAATATATGGTTGACAATGCTGCGGGGGGAGACATCGGTGCGAAGACGGCCGAAGAGATGTATGAGATCTTTGAGACGATGAGTGCTAACTCGTCCCAAAAGAGCAGTCGAGGGAAGAGAGCGGTGGTGAATGAGGCATCTCCGAGGCAAGACATGATGGCTTATCAGATAGCTGAGCTTACGGAGAAAATGCGGCTAATGAATGCTCGGACAATGCAGCCAGCCCAAACCATGGCAGTGGATACATGCGGGGCGTGTGGAGCCCAAAGGCACCGGTCAGAGGTGCGCCCGTCGGCATTCGATCAGGACCTTGGAGAGCAATATGCCGATGTCAACGCTCTCCAAGGATATCAGAACCTGCAGCCAAACGACCCCTTCTCCAACACTTACAATCCCGGGTGGAGAAACCACCCACACTTCTCGTGGTCCAACAACAACAACACCCTCCAGCCACCTCGCCCAAACTTCAACCAGCAGCAATCCCGTCCAAACTTCATGCAACAACAACCTCGTCCCAATTTCATCCCTCGTCCCAACTACCAACAACAGCAGCAACCGCAACAGCAAGACCAAGAGTCCGGTTCGAGCTCGTCGAACCAAGATGACAAGCTAGACAAGATCCTTCAGTTCATCACCAATCAGGACTCGTCCATTAAGCGTCTTGAGACGCAAGTGGGCCAACTTGCCACGAGGGTTGGCAATATGGAGGCAGAGTCAGACAAGGGAAAACTTCCGAGCCAGCCCGAGCAAGCAAAAGCGATCACTGTATTGAGGAGCGGGAAGGAAGTGGAAACAAGGTAAGAATGCCCGAGTCTGATGACCCCAAACCAATCGACCAACCCAAGAAAACCGAGGAGCGCGCGAAGAACACCGAGGCTGATTCGGGAAGACAGACAGAGAGTTCAGTGCTTCACAAGTCCCCAAACCCGTATAAGCCACGCATCCCTTTTCCGAGTAGACTTCGAGATGAGAAGCAGGAACAACAATTTCGGGACCTATACAATATGCTCTCGAAGGTCAATGTCAACTTGCCTCTTCTAGACGTGATCAAGAGTATGCCATCGTACGTCAAGTTCTTTAAAGATTTAGTCACAAAGAAGAGGAAGTTCGGAGACGGGGAGAAGTTGATTGTCTATGAAGCTGCAAGTGCTATGCAGCATGATCTTTCAAAGAAGGAACGAGACCGTGGAGGTTTCATGATAAAGATCGCTCTGGGGAATGGAAAAGAGGCTTCGGGGATGCTCGACCTCGGAGCGGGAATCAACCTCATGCCGTTTTCTATCTTCCAGCGGCTCGGTTTAGGAGATTTGAGACCCACTCGCATGTGTCTTCAGCTCGCAGACTGTTCGATCAGATACCCCAAGGGGGTAGTTGAGGATGTCCTTGTTCGTGTCGGGAGACTCATTGTCCCAGTAGACTTTGTGGTACTAGATGTGGGGGACGTTCAGGAGAATGGGAAGGATCACACCATCCTTCTTGGTAGACCATTCATGGCCACTACCAACACACTCATTGACGTGAGAAACGGGACCTTGAACATGACTGTCTTAGGGGAATCCGTATCTATCTCAGTCCGAGAAGCCACCTCAGCATCCTCGGTTAACTTTGTGGAAGAGTGTGCTTTTATAGATGTGAGTTACCCATTCGTGGAAGAGGTTGCCGTTCGAGATTTGGAAGAGAGATTGATGCCCGAACTTGAGGAAGAGGAAGGTCCAGTTATTGAGTTGATGGAAGTCGAAGAGTCGAGATCGATAACCCCACCAGCACTAGAGTTAAAAGAGTTGCCTCGTCACCTCAAGTATGTCTTCCTAGATGATGAGAAGAAAAAACCGGTGATAATCTTTGCCGAGCTCAACCGGGAAGAGGAGAAGGAGCTGATTGAGGTACTAAAGAAGAACCAGAAAGCCATCGGTTGGAGCCTTGGCGACATAAAGGGGATCAGCCCTTCTACTTGCATGCATCGAATAATTTTGGAAGAAGGTGCCAAGCCATTTCGGGAGAGCCAGCGGCGGCTCAACCCGAACATGATGGAGGTAGTAAAGAAGGAGGTGCTGAAACTTTACTCCGAGGGCCTCATTTATCCGGTGGGAGATAGTGAGTGGGTCAGCCCCATTCATGTGGTGCCGAAGAAAGGGGGCATCACGGTGATCGAGAATGAAAAGAAAGAGATGGTCCCCACCCGTATCACCACCGGGTGGCGAATGTGCATTGACTACCGGCGACTCAATGCCGTGACCAAGAAAGACCACTTTCCGTTGCCGTTCATTGATCAAATTCTCGACCAACTCTCGGGCCACCAGTTTTATTGCTTCCTGGACGGACTCTCGGGCTACTACCAAGTGGCCATAGCTCCGGAGGATCAACCCAAGACGACCTTCACGTGCCCATTCGGCACATTTGCCTTCAGACGTATGCCTTTCGGCCTATGCAATGCACCCGGGACCTTCCAACGGTGCATGTTTTCCATCTTCTCTAATATGCTCGAGGACTGCTTGCAGGTATTCATGGATGACTTCTCTATTTTTGGTACCTCTTTTTCTGATTGCTTGCATAACTTATCTCGAGTTCTTGAAAGATGCATTGAGTCGAATTTAACTTTGAGTTGGGAGAAAAGTCACTTTATGGTGACTAGTGGAGTCGTGCTTGGTCATATAGTGTCGAGTCGGGGGATTGAGGTTGATAAAGCAAAAGTAGATGTTATTGAAAAACTTCCCCCGCCTGTGAAATTGAAAGGTGTTAGGAGTTTCTTAGGGCATGCTGGCTTTTATAGACGATTTATTAAGGACTTTTCAAAAATTAGTCAGCCTTTGTGTCACTTGCTTGCTAATGATGTGCCTTTCATATTTGATGATGCATGTGTAGATGCCTTTGCTAAATTGAAGAATAAGCTTGTGACTGCTCCTATTGTGATTGCACCTGATTGGTCTTTACCCTTTGAAATTATGTGTGATGCATCAAACCTTGCTGTTGGAGCCGTTTTAGGCCAACGAGTTGATAAATTGCTTCGAGTAATTTATTACGCTAGTTTGACTTTAAATGGTGCCCAATTGAATTATACGACCACTGAAAAAGAACTTTTAGCCGTTGTATTTTCCCTTGAGAAATTTAGTTCTTACATTCTAGGGTCTAAAGTGATTGTGCACTCTGATCATGCGGCTCTTAGGTATCTCTTGAGTAAAACTCAATCGAAACCTAGGCTTATTAGGTGGATTTTATTGTTGCAAGAATTTGATGTCGAAATTCGTGATAGGAAGGGGTGTGAAAATGTTGTTGCTGACCACTTGTCTCGCATTGTTCCTTCTGACCCTTCACTTGCATTGCATGAGCATGTAGGCATAAACGATGATTTTCCATATGAGCATGCAAATGAAGTGGTTAGTGTGCCTTGGTATGCAGACATAGTGAACTATTCGTCAGATGGTGTTTTGTTGGCTAACCTCTCTTCCGAAGAGAGGAAACGGTTTTTTTTTATGTGTAGGAGCTATTTTTAGGACGACCCATTCCTTTTCAAGATGGGAAAAGATGAAATCCTTCGGAGGTGTGTGCCCGAAGAAGAACAACTGGATGTCCTGGCCTTTTGTCATGAGTTTCAATGCGGAGGACACTTTGGGGGTCGTAAGACCGCTTTCAAAGTCCTCCAATCAGGTTTATTTTGGCCAACTCTTTTTAAGGATGCTCATAATTTTTGTAAATCGTGTGACCGATGTCAAAGAATTGGGAATATTGGTTCTAGAAATGAAATGCCCCTTGTGAATAATTTGCAAGTTGAGATTTTTGATGTTTGGGGCATTGATTTCATGGGACCGTTTCCCAAGTCCTTTGGCTTCGAATATATCCTCCTTGCTGTAGATTACATGTCCAACTGGGTCGAGGCTATCCCCACACGGACCTGTGATGCTAATGTGGTTATAAAGTTTTTGCGAGGAAATATTTTGAGCAGGTTTGGTTTCCCACGGGCCATTATAAGTGACGAGGGCAAGCATTTTTGCAACCGACTCTTCGAAAAGCTGATGAAGAAGTACGGAATCTCACACAAGGTAGCCACCCCATACCACCCACAGACCTCGGGGCAAGCTGAGACGAGCAACAAACAAATCAAAACCATTCTTGAGAAGACGGTGAACTCGTATAGAAAAGATTGGTCGAGCCGGCTCGATGATGCACTCTGGGCCCAACGCACAGCTTATAAAGGAGTTTTGGGGATGAGCCCTTTCCGGCTAGTCTATGGAAAATCATGCCACTTACCGGTTGAGATTGAGCACAAGGCGTTTTGGGCAATCAAAAAGATGAATTTTGACCTTGATGCTGCAGGGCGAGAGAGGATGTTACAGCTCTCGGAACTCGAAGAGCTGAGGAATGAAGCTTACGAGAGCGCAAAAATTTACAAGGACAAAGTGAAGAAGCTTCACGATGCGACCATTGTCCATAAGAATCTTGAGCCCGGCTTGAAGGTACTTCTATTTAATTCCCGCCTTCGTCTCTTTCCCGAAAAGCTCAAATCACGTTGGAGTGAGCCGTATATCGTTGATGAGATGCTATCTTTCGGAGTTGTCCGACTTCGTAATCCAGCTAATGGCGAATTATTCGTAGTCAATGGACAAAGAGTGAAACCATATTTCGATGGAGAGTTCGGAAAGAGACATGTCGAGACCGTCAGTCTCGGCAACCCAGTCTATGCATGATCGAGTTTATGCCGAGCTCCCGGCGTTAAACTGAGTATCCTTTGTACTGCTATGTATTTATTTTATTTTCTTTTATATATATATATATATATATATATATTTATCATTAAAAAAAAATAAAAATTGCTGGCCGCGGCCGCGGGCTTCCCTTAGCCGCGGCTGCGGCGATCATTTTTTAAGTCCCAGATATCGGACATCAGGCTCGAAACTCTGCGGTCTCGGGAAGAAGTCGCGACCGCGGAGTCAAGTCGCGGCCGCGGAGCATTTCTTCGCCGCGGCCACGGCGAGTAAATTCTCGCAGACAACGCATCAACTTCAGAGCCGAAATTACGCGGCCGCAGAGCAATGTCGCGGCCGCGGCGAAGGAATTATGTCGTGGCTATGAGAATGCCGCGGCCGCGGGACGCTCGATTAAAACAAGACTTGGGGCAGATTTTGAGCATTCCTCATCTTTGCAAAAACCTTCTTCAGGCCGGCGATTCCTTCCACATACACATCAATCATTGAAATCGTATACAAGTCCGGCAATTTTTCAGAGAATTCATCCTCGGTAACTCGATTTTCTCATTCTGGAATCTTCACGAGCAAGAGTGGTGCGAATTCGGGGCTTACACTAGAGAACCCTAAGTCGATTCTCATCCGCACTTCCAACCGGAGTTCCCTCCGACCGGCAACTCGTGCCGGCGTTCATGCCGTGACCTCCGTCCTCCTGTGCCCACTCACCTTCTCCGTCCATCACTCGTTAATATCCGAGTTCATCTCACGGGTCACCTACCTTCGAGATATCTTCTTCCGGTAATTTCGAATCTTTGCTCTTGTTGTGAAAAAGTGGAATTGTGAAATTGGTTGGTGAAGAGCTGAGGTTGAGTAGCAACAACTTGGGTGCCCACAATTGTTTTCTCCATCAAAAGCTTGAACTCCAAACTTGTGCACCCAAGGTGTTCGACGAATTGCCCGAGTGACTTTTGAAATGGGAAAGACTCCGATTCGTCCCACTAAGAAGAAAGCCACTCAAGCCGAACCGGCTAAGAAGAGGAAGGCGACCAAATCCTCCTCACGACAAGCTCTTTTGGACGATGACGAGGAAGGCGACCGAATCCTCCTCACGACAAGCTCTTTTGGACGATGACCTCTCGGACCAATTCGGTGCCCCTTTCCCTATTTACTCCCGGAAAGAGGGAGAAACTTACTCCCGCCTCTCGCAAAAAGAGGTGGTGCGACCCAAGGTGGTGGATTGGAACCTCCTGAACGACTTAGGCATTCTCGAGGATGTTATGAAGTACCTAAAAGTTCTCAACCTTACCAAGTATGCCAAGATCGAAGAGCCGTCGTATCGAGGCCTAATGCTTGAGTTTTTCAGCTCATTTGTACTCGCCGATGGGAACGTGTACTTTACTTGTCGGTTTTGGGGGAAGGAGTACACGGTGGACAACGCGGTTATGAAGAGAGTGTGTGGGTTCAACATGTCCAGGACGAGACACAAGTTGTCCAGGACGAGACACAAGTCCCTCGATTTCGATGCTCAGAAGTGTTGGGCCGAACTTTCCCCGCACACGAAGTGGGATTCAGCCGGCATGCCCAACGGCCTAATCGAGGACTTGGCCACCGCGGTCGTGCACAAGTTCATTTGTTACAATATTTTCGGGAAGAAGGAAGCGAATAAAGTGAGCGAGATCGAACTTTTCCTTCTCTGGGCGATGCGAGCTGGAGTGTCGGTGTGCTCTATGACCTTCCTCCAGAACTCTTTGGAGGA
>CACSLK010027842.1:444790-455240 GCA_902706635.1 Striga hermonthica
TCCTCTTTTTCCCCCCCAACCTCTTTACCGGGGGTTTGGAGTAGTGTGTTACCCGAGCTCTCCGTTGCCGCCATGGTGTTTGGCCCGGCCGCGTGGTTGGCCAGGGCTGTGGCAAAAGCTCATTTGAGGACTTTGAGGACGTCAGGGTGCTGCATGGCCGCAGCAAAGGTCGGAATTGGCGGCCGGGATGGGGGCCTGGGTTCCTTGTTGAGTACGACGGGAGTTTCCCGCGCCGGTACGCCGGTCGGACTGGGCTCCGGACTGGCGGGTGGATTCGTCTTGACCAGATGAAGTCATTTTTGAGTAAGTGCGATGTGGCTGTTAACCACAAGATCGAAATGTTGACACCAAGTAACTTATGGTGCCCTTCCTCTAGCGCCAAACTGTTGATGGGCGGATCAGATCAACGGTTAAAATAACAAATATCGAGAGTACGAGATGGAAAATGAAGAGGGGATACGGGTTAATTACAATTTTATTAAACGATCACTAGGTCGGCCTCTCGTACAAGGTCGACACTTGTGATATACTTACAATTCTTACATGAGACTTATTACAATTTTTAGAGAGAGAAAATATATTGCTAGCTTGCTAATTGTGGGTTCAACAACCTCTCAATTGATGAGGTGAGAGGCTATTTATAATGCTATTCAATGCCACTATTACGGCAGTGTTCACCGCCTTATCGCACAGTACTTCTACAGACCTGGTCGACACTTTTCTGGCAGATCATTAAATACGATTTGAGTTTCTCCAATCATTACTAGCTAGGCATTTAATGCTCACACGGGCAACATTAAATGCTGTCAATTCCTTTTGCCAGGCTAAGTCCTCTAGGGTGGTAGGTTAGGCCGGCCCGTCTTATCAGCAATCATTATCTAGCAAGTGGTAATTTTATATTATATCCATGTCCGCCCCTGGTTCCCGAATCGTCCCCTTTCAGACCCTCAGGTCGACACCCGGACAACAAACCTTCCTGAGGTCTTCAGGACTCATTAACCGGCTCGACACTTTGAGGGGTCGGCACCCCGACGCGGTCCGGTAAGTGCCAATCTAGACAATTATACAGGACATCGCTACTACCTACTTTCGTCTTTGACCAATTCGGCACCTGCACCGGCTCCGTCATCCGGACCGGTTATTTCTGGTTGGGCCAATTAGGATATCAACACATATAGTCTAGCTTTTCAACTATAAGCCATAAGTTATAAGCTATAGGCTACGGTAGGCCAATAAGCTAGCTTATAAATTATTTGGTTAGTTTATAAACTTTTCTGTATTTAAATAAGCTTCGTTTGATAAAACGAGTTTTTTTAAAAAGTTCGAGCTTATCTTAGAAGCTTCTTTGGGTACCTTTTTAAATATGTCCGTTGAAATTTTTATTTCAGCTAGCTTATCAGCTAATTTTACTAAACGCATTTATTATATAAACTAGCTTTTCAGCTATAAATCATAGCCATAAGCTCAAAAATTACCGATAAACTATAAACTAGTTTATCAGTTATGCTATTCTTGGTAGGCAAATAAGCTAGCTTATAACTTATTTGGTTAGCTTATAAGTTCCCTGTATTCAAATAAGTCTCGTTTGGTAGGACAAGCTTTTTTAAAAAACTCGAACTTATTTGATAAGCTTCTTTAGGTAGCTTTTCAAATAAGCTAGTTGAATTTTTCATTCGAGCTAGCTTATCATCTAATTTTACTAAACACTTTTATCATATAAGCTAGCTTTTCACCTATAAGTCATAAGCTATAAGCTCAAAAATTACCGATAAGCTACAAGCTCGAAAATTACTGATAAGATATAAGCTAGCTTATGAGCTATCAGCTAGCTTATCAGTTAGTTTTTATCAAACATAGCGTTAGTTTTACCAAACATAACCATAAGCTCGAAAATTACTGATAAGCTATAAGCTAACTAATCAGCTAGTTTTATCAAAACACATACAAGGAAATGGAACACAACCACATAAATTAAAAATAATACATAAAAACTAAAAACACAAATAATAATATAATTCAGAAAAACAAAAATTGACCAATTGGAGAAAATCTATACTGTGTTCCGACTTCACAGCAAAAATGGCTGGATCCACCTTGCTTTTTTCCACTCCCAAGGTCTCTCACTCCAAAATACTCAATCCAATCCCTAGATGTACGCTTACGAAATCTCTGCCCCAATATAATCAGAACAAAGTTATTGGCCCGATCATTGTTTGTGCTCTGCGAGACAAATATTTTAGGAGTGATTTTGGTGCTGAGCTCGAATCGGACAACAATGGATGGAAGAAACTGTTGGACTCGTTGTCCGTGCTCTGTGCTTCTGTTGCCTTGTCGGCGAGTTTGTTCGTGGCAGACGTTGATTGCGCATCGGCTTTTGTAGTTACTACTCCGAGGAAGTTGCAGTCGGATGAGCTTGCTACTGTTCGTCTTTTTCAGGAGAACACTCCATCTGTTGTCTACATTACTAATCTAGCTTCAAGGTACTTGTCATCTTTTTATGTTGTTTTGTTTTTTCTCTATCATAGTTGAGGTGTTAAGCTGAAAGCTTGTCGACTCGGTTTTGGTGGAGAAGTAGAAGTGCTTAATTTTTTTGTGAATTTTGAAGTATTAGCAGGAACTTGGTGCAAATTTTTGCTTCATGAGTTCTGATGATCAAATGAAATGAAATGAGGGAGTGAAGTTGGTGATTGCAAGAACTAAAATATAATGTGTGATTTCCCTACAAGTGAAAAACTTAAAATTGGATTCGTAGACTTGTTTTCTGAAATTTCTGAGTACAAACATTGTGAAACTTAAAGTCACAGAGCAGCTTAGTAGACTTGTTTTCTGAAATTTCTTTGTTTTTTTTTTTTTTTTTAATGTATCTGACAATCTTATCAGGCTTGGAAACCAAAATTGACACTGGAAAAATTTTCGAGAAAAATATTTGCTATCCTTCAGAAATAATTAAGTTGAATTATTCTGATTAGAATAATTAAGTTGAATTAGCATCTGTTAAAAGGTAATGGTTTTTGTTAATGATCACTAGCATGTAACCATCTGTTGGCGGAAATTTTCCAGTTTTAATCTCTCTTATTGATACTAGAATTCATATGGTTGTTTTGTTTTAGGCAAGATGCGTTTACTTTGGATGTGTTGGAGGTGCCACAAGGATCGGGATCTGGATTTGTTTGGGATGTGCAAGGCCATATTGTTACGAACTATCATGTGATTCGTGGCGCATCTGATCTCAAGTAATATTGATGTTGTTCCTTTCCTTGCATTGATATATTAGAGCAGATGCAAGTTTTTGGTATGTTTGTAGTGTTACCGTTTTTTTAGACACTAGGATATGTAATGATTGTTTCATTTTTATGAAGATCTTCTAAAATGACTGGAGTGAGTTTTTCACTCCTAGGGCAGAGAAAAAGAGGCTGTCTGTAAATCCATTCACAAAAACTTTTCTCCTCATTGAAGATCATTTTCCCTGTTCGCTTAGAGCAGAATTCTCCCAAATTTTCTCCTATCATTCCCAATTTGTGGTCGACTTCACTGTGACAAAGCCGTATACTAGTATTATCAATGTGCATGATTGTGCAAAAGTTGACATTCATACTCACAAAAAGGCAACAATCCTAGTAACCTATTCATGACCTAAAAAACGCAACAATCACCCTCATGATGCAACACCCAAGTGGGAAGATTGTTAACATACTTAATATACCTTATGTAACATGGTTGTTTTGATCTGAAAATTGTGTTCATTTATGATCACCCACTGGATTCTGGGATAAATATTTGAGTTATTTGCTGAAGAGTGGAATGCTGTCCAGGGTAACCCTCGCAGACCAGAGTACATATGATGCAAAAGTTGTTGGATTTGATCAGGATAAAGATGTTGCTGTACTAAGTATTGATGCGCCAAAAGACAAGCTAAGACCAATACCAATTGGCATATCTGCTGACTTGCTTGTTGGTCAAAAAGTGTATGCAATAGGAAATCCGGTGAGAGAAATGAGGCCCCAGAGGCCCCTTTTACTTTCTTATGTCAAATACATTTTCTTTCTCATTACCTCTTTTTTATTTCGCTAGGGATTTTGTTAATGTAAGAGCTGAAGGATTTCACCAATGTTGAAGAATTTCATAATTTTCCTATTCCCTGTAATTAATGGTTTGTTTTCTTTAGCTTTTTTTAATTGATTAAATACTATGGAGTATGCTCTCAGGCACCCACCATATCCCACAACTAAGTCTGGATATTATGTTTGTCTGCAGTTGCTTGAGTCTAAACCAAGTCCTCTCTTCAGTGCTCAAATAAATTCTAATTCAGCTGGTTCATTTTTGCTGTGGAATTCGTTTATTTCTCAACATTAATTTGTAATTCTGTTGACAACTAACCAATAACTAGACAAAGCTTGTCCATGTAAAGCCTGTACCTTCCTACCTGTTGTCAATTTTAACTGCATGTCTCAGGCAACTTTGATTGCATTATCTGGAAATAGCATATTATTGGTATGGTCTCTATTCTATGTTCATCAAATGAACAAGCGTCATTCAATTGGACGATATAATTATCTCATTTGATCAAATTTGTTTAATTTATGCAGTTTGGACTTGACCACACACTTACTACAGGTGTCATAAGGTATTAATGAAACATTATACATTTCATAACTATACAAATTGATGTCATGTGTATCATGACTCTTGTATGGGCTTCACTACTTGTGTGACATCTTCTCTGGAGATTTAATACCTTAGACTAGTTGACACAAAAGTGAGGAAAAAAAAAGCCCACACTCACTTCTTTTGTTTTTTGCTTTTCATTGTTAGATAAAACGACAATAATTGAGGTTTATTGAGCACTATTGTGAAATAGTTGTTTCCATGCAGTAGAAGAGAAAATCTTTTCTTTCATTAGGTTTGTAACTGGATAAGTGTAATGTGATCAATAGTTAAGAAATTTCACCAGTGTTATATTACTAGTATTATCGTACCATGATGATATGCTTTACAGACTCAAGTTATCTTTCATTCTTTCCTTTTTTTAGTGGTCTTCGGAGGGAAATAAGTTCAGCTGCAACTGGCCGTCCGATTCAGGATGTCATTCAGACCGATGCTGCAATCAACCCAGGCAACAGTGGGGGCCCACTTCTTGATAGTTCCGGAAACCTTATCGGGATAAACACAGCTATATACTCTCCTTCTGGTGCTTCGTCTGGTGTCGGTTTTTCCATTCCAGTTGACACTGTGAGTTACTCCAAAATATTTTGTTGATAATTGCATTTTGTCCTCCATGTAATTGTCAGTTCAGCCCTTTTCCTGCTAATTATAATTTCTCTCATTCCTAATTTTGGATATATTGCACTTAAGACCCTTAGGAGACTTGGTCCTTGGACCTATCATGAGTTTGTAATGAATGTTCATAGGGTTAAGTGCCATGAATAGAAGGGCAGAATATGTACATTTGAAAGTCAAGTTGCTGAATGCAATAAAAATTTTATAACCGAGCATCTATATTTGTATAATATACATAGCACAATTGTTTTTTTCGTTTTCATGTTTTGCTTTGGTGTTCAGGTAAGTGGGATCGTTGATCAATTGGTGAAGTTCGGGAAAGTTACCCGTCCTATTTTAGGGATTAAATTTGCTCCTGATCAGTCAGTCGAGCAACTAGGAGTCAGTGGGGTCCTTATATTGGATGCTCCTTTGAATGGGCCAGCTGGCAAAGCAGTAAGTCTTTTAAATTCGATGTGAAATTTCATTTTGATTCAAGCATTTAACTTGAAGTCAGAAAACTAGTTTAACTGAAATTAGCAGTGATGATCTGTTTGTCCCACAGGGTCTTCAACCCACCAAACGTGATGCCTATGGAAGACTTGTACTCGGGGATATAATTACATCAGTTAACGGGAAGAAGGTTTCAAATGGTAGTGACTTGTACAGAATTCTTGACCAGTGCAAAGTAGGAGATAAGGTAACCCCAATCATCATTTTGCAAACCAATTAATTTGTTTGTTTATATGCTTCCATCCACTATTTTGTTGGTCATGTAGTTTAGGGGACTATGCAATTGGAGCTCTAAAAGATTCTTATAATTCTGGTGTTTCCAATTTTAAACTTTTCGAGACTTTTAAAGATTTTTTATAAATATGTAAAAATTTTAACATATTCAATTAAAACCTTCTAACATTCCCCAGATGTTATCCGATATTCAAAATAGGAAGACATTATGAGGAATTTTAAATTATAAGACTTTGGGAGACACTTTTAAAAAAAATTACAAATACAAAGTCTTAGTAGATAAATAATATCTCATCAAATTTGTGATTTTTTCTTTTATTTATTTATTATGGTTATTTTATCTGTGTTTACTTTAATTGTCTAATTTGTTTGCTTGTGATTTTTTTGAGAAGGTCAAATATTTGTATTGTTTGTATCTGCCAAGAATATATTAAAATTTTATTTTATTTGCCTAATTTATATGTTGACAGTATAACTTTAAAAGATACAAATACTATCTTTAACAATGTTTGCAAAAATAAAGCCTAATAATTATTTTTTTCTAATATTGCAGCATGATGCAAAAAAAAAAATAAAAAATTAAATTATATATATATCTCAGCAGTAATTACATAAATAAATCATGAATGTGTTGATCACGAGTGTCATTCCAGCCGAGACGAGTAACTCATATTTGAGCTTGTGCTAGTTTAATAAACGAACATACACTAATTGAAATATCATGAAAGCTCGGATCGGATAGGGTTGTTTCATAAATATAAACTCCAAACGAGGTATTTGCTAAAAGAAAATGTTTTTTGCAAATAAGATTGACACCATTATGTATTCACAATCCTCCCTTTATATAATTCCAGAATGCGCTGAGCCTACGTGGCTGCTTCTGGTGCTTCGGAATCTTATTTGGCGAAAAATCATGCTTCGTAATTAGGTTTGGATAAATAATATTGATATATTAATAATTAATAATCTAGGTTCGGGTATTCCGTAAATATTATTTAGCTAACTTAGGTATTTTAATATCATTTTTACTAATATAACCTTTTATTTTTTTTGTAATTTTACATAGTGAGGCACTAAGTGACTAATATATCCCTGAATTTTGATTTGTTTCCTTCAATAAGCTATTGAATTATAAATGTATTTTAAAAGTTGATAACTTTTGTATTTCTTATCGGTTTTACATATATAATTAATCATCTTTCGATGATCTTCGATTTGACATCCATATTGTATATATGAAATAAATAAATTATATTTATTTTTGTAATAATAATAAATAATATTTATTAAAATTCATTAGAAAAATAAAAGTATTTCTCAATTGATATATTTATGTTTAATGTAGTTATATGTTGTAAGTTAAAAAAATTATCATAAGTTGCACAAATAAAAAGTGTCATACTAAATATATAATAATATATATATTTTTATATAAGGTATTTAAATTTTCAACTATTTTTCCTCATTAATTTTAGATTTTAAGAAAAAAAATTAGCAAGCACCCGTGTAATACACAGGCGTTGTACTAGTAACTAGTATTCGATAATGCACCCATGCACAAACGTCAATAAAGTATTATAAGTTATATTTATGCATGTAATATTAACATTTTAAGTTATATAATAATATTATATTCTAAATTTAAACACTGTAGAATTGTCAACTTTGTATGAATCACTGTATTGATTAGATAATGAATGAATAACCTAATTTTCATAATTTAGATTAAAACCAATTAATTAACAGAAAATATTAAAGTTATTATTATAATAATAATGCGAGTTTAAGTGATTTGCCTATACTAATATAATCAATTAGTTTACTTAAAAAACAAGCGCTTATTGATAGAAAAAAAATCTTGAATTTAGATTTAATAAAATGAAGAAAAAGTTTCACAGTATAACTTCGTATGCTTGTGTAACTTTCATATACCATTTAGTTTAAAATATAATTAGTTAGTTTTAATAATAACTACTAATACAACGCCCGTGAACTATACGAAAATTTTATAAAAAACAAATTGCCAAACAAAAAGTGAAAAAAATTGAAATTCTTATTGTGAAATAAAAAACTATAAATAATTTTATACAGTTTTCCTCCCTCATCTAATATTTTTTTAAAATAGCTCAACTTTATAATATTCAATAATTTATAATATAACGTGTATGATATTAAAATTTATGAAAATAATAATTATCATTATTATTCTAATTATAATGTTTATTTTGGTTTTTTTTTTTTTCAAGATCATTGTAGTGTTTCATTCTCTATGTAGTATTTATTTAAGTTCAGACATAAACTTTTAGAATTTTTGTTTATATTAATTTGATGTTCATAATTAGTTTACATATTTTTTAAATAAAATTACTATTTATGTTATCTTAATTCAAATAAATTTCTATTACTTCATAAGATTAAGTTATAGCTTTTTTTGATATATTGTAAATCAATTGGATAAATAAATTTGAGTTTTATTTAAGGAATAGTTATCACTATTTTGTATTTTATAAATATAACATGGATTTCAAGTCGAATATCGCAAAAAATAATCAATGATATATCATATATTAAAAAATGAAATACAAATAAAAAAAGTTATAAAATTTAAAAAATAAGAAGAAGAACATAATAATTGATATATGAATTTAATAAGGAAAGAATGTAATATATTGTATTGTAGGACAATGAAACGTAAAATAGTTTATAGTAACTAAATGTAGAATAAAGGAAGGATTTAATATGAATAATATAGACATTAAATGAAATCTAAGCCTAATTTTAAATATTAATTTATATCCATGCATGTGTTAAGCATGACTTTTTGCCACATAAGATTCTGAGGCGTGAGAATCTGCCACTTAGGCGTAACCCATTCGAAAATTATATATATAAATTATATGATATAATAGTTAAAAAGTATATAATATAACATGTAATAGTAATAATTAACCCCAATAAAAGAGCGGGAAACAATTTTTTTTTTCCATTAAATTCTTTGTCCCTCTTTATATATATATTGTAAAATTATTCGTGAACAAATTCACTTTTTTT
Source organism: Striga hermonthica (assembly GCA_902706635.1). Taxonomy (NCBI): domain Eukaryota; kingdom Viridiplantae; phylum Streptophyta; class Magnoliopsida; order Lamiales; family Orobanchaceae; genus Striga; species Striga hermonthica. Next base: position 453,845 of record CACSLK010027842.1, read on the forward strand.
TGTTTAATAAATAAGTTCGATTAGTTTTTAAGTTCGATTGATTTAAGAAAAATAATTAGCAAGGTTGAGCTTTCAAAAGAAGAACCGAGTTGTGTTCGCGAAAAACTTACTTCGAATTACAGTTCTAGGATTAATTCACAATTTTAAATTGAGTAGATAAATTTGTTCATCTATTAGTTACACAAATGTAATGCTACAAACTTCATTTGTTTTTTTTTTTTTCTACTTGGTATTTATTTCAGATCTCATTTCAGTTTATTATATATTTTAGAGTTAACTTGCCTTTATTGATAATAGTTATTACGCAAAGTTCACGAACATTTCAAGCAAATGTAATAGTTATAATATATGTATATAAAAGCGTGAATAAATTTAAAAAGTACATGGTGGAGGTTTTAAAAAGTTTATGATAAAACCCTATGAATATCTCCGAATTTATATCTATATCTATATAAAAAGAGAATAACTATTTACTAAAGTAAAAATAGTAGCAAAAAAATCTTTGAACATTAAATGCATACTTTATTTGGAAACTTTTGAAATATAAGCATTAAATGCTTTTATATACACAATTTCAAATCGGATCAAATCAAATATGATCAAAAAGATTCTTGGGTAAAATACTTTTTCCCATCCGAACTATCACGGTTTTGGCGCATCACCATATAATTTTTTTTTTTTACAAACCAACATATGAACTATACAAGTTTGTCAATGTGCCCGCTAAACCAGATATAAAAGTGGTTTTGACTGAAAAAGTTGTTTGGTCACCATATGTGCCCTTTAAATACTTTTACAAACCACTATGTGAACTATCACGAGTTTGTCAATGTGCCCCCTAAACCACTTTTATATTCGGTTTAGGGGGCGTATTGACAAACCCGTATAGTTCATATGGTGGTTTGTAAAATAAATAGTTTATATGGTGATGCGCCAAAACCGCAATAGTTCGGATGGGAAAAAGTATTTTACCCAAGATTTTTTCCTTGGATAATTTTATTAACATCCACAATGATTTCATTGTTATCTATTATAGTAAACTTTAAATTTATTTTTCGTGATTCATATTGATTATTTTATTGTCAAAGTAGACATGAAACATATTTAAATTTTAAGAATATTAATTTTTCACAGATATTGACTTTTCAACCTAAAATATTTATGGAAAAGTGTAACATGTTAAGTAATTGACTTCATCTTTATTTCACCTTATATATAAAATGGAAAATAAATTATTTTTTAGATTAATATAATTTACCATTTATGCGATAATGACCAGATACATTAAATAATTTTGTTAATGGCTAGATATTGAAATTGAAGTATTGAAATTGAAATATATTAACTATTATTTAAAATTTCAACATGTGATTTATTTGTATATTATTGTTAACTA
>CACSLK010027842.1:528393-539379 GCA_902706635.1 Striga hermonthica
TTTTATATTAAATTCGAGTAGTGAGATAGATTATTGATATATTATCTCGCTTAAATGTAGGCGTTTGAGAAGTCGAGCTCTCGACCTACGTACTTGCCTTTGTGTAATATTCTACCGCATTTTCCAGGTGGGTTATTCAAAATTTGTCTATGCCTTGAATGATAATTGTTTTACTTATGTGGGTATGCTCAACGTATGCATGTGACCATGTAATCTTCAATGTGAGCTGTGTCGGCCGTCGAACGGTTATCCCCGTAGCTATAGAACGTACCCCGCAAGGGTAATCTTTACGTTTCTCCTTTGCTAAGGACCACGTCATCTGTAAGACCTTGGCAATGTGCCCTGGCCGGTGATGGATATCCTGTCTCAGCACTAGGTGCGTGCTATGACGGTTGAGCCTCCTGCTGTTTGGGCACCCCATTTATGTTCGCCGAAAGGCATACGAGCAGCAGTCTATTGATATAGGTGTACACATGAGAATTACTTTGGTTAGGAGATGGGATATTTATTGACTATGTTCATACTGCGACCATGCCATTTAATTTCTCTTACTTTATTATTATTCATGTGTATAGTAGTGAGCACTACAGTTCACCGTGCTCACTCCCACCTACTCTTCATGGATGCAGGTTAAGCGGGTGTCGGATGACGAGGCAAAGACGAGTGGTGGTCGGTTGTTGACCTGACCTAATACAGTAGCTTCCGCTTACATTTATGAAACTTGGAATATTGTCGTTATTTACGAACATTGGTTATATTTATGCATTTATGACTTTGGGGTTTGGAGAACTTTCGATTGGGAGATGTTCCCTAATGAATACTTTGGACGAACTTGAGATTTATGGAAACTTCGGATTTATGATTTATGAATTATGCAAATATGATTAATGTTATTATGTGATTTAGTTGAGTAGAGCCACCGATTTATGAACTGAATTTTGAAAATTTTAAGTTGACTTTTTGAAAAGTTTTTGACTTTCGTCAAAATAAAAGTGGGGCGTTACATTCTCCCTCTCATTCCGAGAGGATAGTAAATGGGGCATTATATGTGGCTCGTAAATCAACCGGCGCGACATGAGAAGAGGATTCCCCTTGAGTGGACTTACGTTTGTTAGCTCATTTCTTCACCATTTTCAATAGGACGGTCTCTTAGTCAATTTATCAGACACGTTGTAATCGAGAACTTCAAGTAAAGAGGTCGAAAGAGAACGACAATATTGCAACCAAAATATGTGTTATGCTTCAACCAAATTCCCCGACAACAACACCAATTTTGTTGTTAGCATTTTTACCGGAGTAGAATCGAAAGATTTTTTCCCCAGGTCGCATCGCACGGAAGGTTAGTCGGATTCAATTGAACAATTATTCAATCACGAAAAAGAGAAGACAAAAATCCAAAACATTCTAATTCAATATTTTTTTTTTGGGTTTCAATTATCAGCTAATGATTCTAAACTAAAAAATGCAATTTAAATAATGCGCGGATTCCCTCAATGATAAAGAGCTAGGGAATTAGGAATAATCACTTTCAGTTCTAACACAATTACTGGGCAATCAATTGCCTGATTAAAGGATTTGAATTGTTTCCCATTCAGAGGTTCACTCTCAATAACTCTTCGTAATAAAAGCGCGAATGTAAACGATCAACTATCAATTCCAAAAACACATAGACAATACTATCACGAACAAGTCTATTATAAACGAGCCTATATCAACCAACGTCTCCCCTCTTGGTTCTACATGTTGATTAACTAGGTTAGAATGGTGATCAATCAACTAACCCAATAATTCACACAACTGGCATAGATATGAACAATCAAAAGCAAGCAATCATAATCGAACCTAATCAATCATCATTTATCCCTAGCGAATGGATTTAGCTACTCATTATGGATTCAACATCACAAATCATATTAACCCAAACCATCATCATCAATACACAAATTTAGAAAAAAGAACTTACGATTAATGTTGTAAATATTTTTTCGGAGTAGAATTAAAAGATTCGACACAGGGTCGTGTCTCTCGAGGAAGGTCAGCCGGAATATTAAGCATGTCTATTCAAACACCAGAAGGAAAAATAAATCCCTAAACATTCTAGTTCAGATTAACGGTTAGTTTTTTTAATTATCAACTACTGCAGAGATTAAAATAGAGCAATAAAAGTAGCAAGCGAAGACGAAGAACAAATAGGGTTTGAGAAGCTAGGGAGTCGGGGATATCCGTTTTGGTTTAAATTGCAATTAATAGCAAGTGATTGTTCAGTTAAGTGATTTGAATAACCTGCACGTTCGAGTACTCGTCCTCAATAACTCTTCGTAACAAGCGAACACACTAGATCGGCAAATATAACAAGTCATTTAACTCCTAGGCAATACAGTTACGAACAAGCCTAGCTTATGCGAGCCTATTTCGACCGACTCCTCCCCTTTCGTTTCTAAGGTCGATTAAAGATAGACCAGAGGGTGATTAACCGACTAATCAATTAGTACAACCAACATCATACATGAATAAAATGAACCTAATTGAAAGCAATTGTAAATTGAAGTGTCACCCTTCAATAATCCTCAATATTCAAATACGATAATAGAAAAACCCTAGAAAAGCTCGACTTGCATAAGAAGAACAATCAACAAACACCATAATCACAATCGATTCCAAAACATCAATCCCCTATTCCCTAGCATATGAATTTAACTACTCATAATCGAATAATCAACAATAATAATCATCTCAATCAAAGAATCCATATTCATCAATTAAATGAAAAGAAGAATCTTACGATTGATAAATCTCAAAGTTGAATTCGATAAACAAGCTTGAATTCAAAAGCAATAAGAACATCCATTGTTCTCTGATGAAAAATACGAATGAAAAATGAAAAGAACGAGAGAAAGAATGACAAGAAGGGTTTTGGTGTGATCTGTGCGTAAAAAGAATGCCCACATCTATTCCCCGATCTCATATATATATGAACAACTTGGCGCAGCGTGAGAGCTAGGCGCGGCAGAACCCAGCATCACGGCGTGGCAGGACCTTCACGGCGCGACAGCAGGCTCCTTCACAGCGCGGCATCCTGGCATGGCACGGCAGGCACTCTCCTCACGGCGCAGCAGGTCTTGAAGCTGGTTCTCTGTCGTCCTCGTGGTGCATGCCACAGCGCAGAGCATGCGCGATCTTCATGGCCCGACAGGCTTCACGACGTGGTAGAAAGTGCTGGGTCCTCTGTCCATGTCGTGGCGTGGTCGCGGCGCAAAACCTGGGCACTCGGGCTTCCATGCTTTATTTTGCGTATTATGTCCGTTCGAACTCGACCAACCTCCGAATTTTGTTTCGTTTTCTCTTGTATGTCGCCAACGAAACACTCTATCTAATTATATTCACCCGGCCAATTTATTATGAAAAAGAGATCCTCACGAATCTTCCAACCTGCACACCAACGACAAGGAAAAACTGGAATGACTGAAAAATGAACGAAAACACCTAAATGACCCCAAATAGAGAAAAACACGGAACAAAAGAAAAAATGAACTAAAAACAAACAAAAAGACTCAAAATAAGGGAAAAAGAAGGGGAAAATAACAACGAAAAGCGCAACAAAAATGGGACAAACAACTCCCTCACACTAAAACCTTTGTTCGTCCCGAACAAAAAGAAAAGAAAGGACACAAAAACAAGCAACGAGCATGGATAACAGTTTCAAATAAGACAAGCCTCAGGTTAATTAACTCAATCGAGGAGACTTCCAATGACCAATCACGCATATCTCAACTACACTCGAATGCAACATCTTGAAACGACAGACTCTCAAGCATGGAAGTATAACAAATAGATGCCTCACTCAGTTTTCTTGCATGAATGTGAAATGGGTTCGCTCAGATTGATCGATCATCATGCATCAACATAAACATTCTTATTGTTTATTCATACTCTAAAATAATCGGAGATCATGAATTTGCAAATCAAGAGGACTACTAGGGTTGCAACAAAGGCAATGAGCACAAGGGAAAGACTAAAATAAAGATAGTGGTTTAGATAAACAATCAAATCCTCGAGCATATAAACTACTCGAATATTCCACTACCTATCCAAAATCAGCACAAAACCAATCATTCTCATCAAAACTCCATACAACACCCACATATGCTCAAATTGAATTGCAATTCAAGTACTCAACTATTTTCATTATTTTTTTAGGGAGTTTGTTTTTTCCTAACAGAACCGAGACGTAAGGACAACATTCTCTAGGTTTAACATTGGAGGTTATCCAAGTTTCCTAGAGTGGTTTCCCAATACTCATTACTCGTGAAAAAAAATTCCGCAAGTAATCGGAGTAGAATCCTTTCCGTTCGTCTTGCGAGTTTCTGATATTTTTTATTTTTATTTTTCATTTTTTTATTTTATTATTGTTTTTTTTTGTCAAGTACTCAAATGCAACTCAAACAAGTTATAACTTGCTTCAAACACATATTAGAAATTCCATCATCATAACAAACACACTGTCAAATCTCAAGAATTTCAATCAATTCGGTTGACAAGAAATACAATTCAGGTTCAATGGGCTACTAATGAACATGTAACTTTAAGGGTCAATGAAAAAGGCTAAAACAAGCAATGTCAAAGAAATGCCTCAATCATATTTACAAATCACTACTTCAGTCACTTCATTTCAAAACAGACCCAAAGCAAGTTCTGATCAACAACGAATCCGACCAATATCTCTCACGAAACAACCAAGGTTCAAACCTCACATAAGGTAAATAAATGTCCAGCAAAATGACACATCAAGTTCATCAAAATATACTGGTCATGATCATGATCACATCTCCCCAACATCATCAACAAATCATCAACACATCTCAAAATCACCATGCTTCGTACTTGAAAAACAAACGAACTGACTCAAAGAAAAGACACTAAGCCAAAGCAGAAAATGAAAACGTCCTAAAAGATCTAGACCTGATCAACCATATAAGCACATAATCATGTAAAAACTCCCCCACACTTAAAACCGAACAATGTCCCCATTTTCGATCTTCAGTGCAAGGGAAGTTAACCCATATAATCAACCAACATAAAAACCAAGACAGAAAAGCTAAACCAAAAATAAAAATAACGAGAAAGGAAAAGATACAAACATACAGGGCATAGTGACAAGACGAGTCACGGTGAATCCGGTGGTGCAGGTGGAGGTTGAAGGTAGTCAGGCCCCGAACAACGGTGGGCCTCTATCAACTCAAATCTCTCGCCTATTGGGATCGGGGCAACTCTCAGAAACTAGGCTGGGACGGTGTGGAGTGGCGGTTGATGAGGCATCCTTTCTCATCTACAGCTCGGTCCTTCAATGCCCTCCTAGCGTGCGCTCGCAAGCACACTTCGTCAACAATTTGCTCAATCACCCGAATGGACATGAATTCTTCCACCAAATTGGCCTGCGGCTCAGGCTGGGTCTCTCGAACGGAAATGGCGACGGACTCGCCCAACACCGTCATGTTCAGCGTCTTTCATTGTGTTCGTGGTCGTCATGAACGGTCGTCCGAGGAGAATGGTGTGACTCCTCTCATTCTCTTGCACTTCGCCCACATCTAGCACGATGAAGTCAACAGTCACAATCAGCTTTCCAAATCGAACAAGTACGTCCTCCACAATTCCCTCGGGTGGACAGAATGAGCGATCGGCCAGCTGTAGGCGCATCTTAGTGGGCGTCAATTCTCCGAGCATGAGCCTCTGATAAACTGTAAGTGGCATGAGATTTATGCCTGCTCCTAGATCGATGTAATACCCCGTTTGAATAAGGATTATTTGAGATTATTATTTATTATCTTTATTACTATTATTATTGGCCTATTTAAATATTATTATTGCTATTAATATTATTATAATTATTATTGCTAAATTCCTAATTGCTTTTAATTGTTTAATTGATTGTTATTATTATTTCTATAAAACGTCTAATTTGCCTAATTGATTTTATGTGATTAATATGTATTATTAAATAATATTCTTATGTATTATTAAATAATATTATTATGTGTCTAATGGTGTATTATTAATTCTAGAGTAAAATGTTTATTATAAATATATGTATTTTATTCGGTTAATATTTTATCTCATCGCGCAATAAAATCGAGCCCGAGAACGAGTTATTATCTCGAACCCGCATGTGAACTGACCCGCCCCTAAACCGGGCCCCTCTTATCCTGTGCATGTGTGTGCGTGTGATTTTTCTTGTGGATCAAGAAAAAATTACTAAACCTAATTATATGTATATAAGTAGTAGAACCCCTAAGCAGATAAAATTAATTCTCCCTCAGCTATAAGCTTTTCTGCTCTCTCACTAATTCCCCTCTGTCCGTCATCATTGAACCTGCGATCACCATCAAAAATCTGGTCGCCTCCATCGTCCGCCATCATCAAAAAACACCACCTCCGATCATCACCGTAATCATCGCACCATCTCAGGACCTTTTCTCCGGCGAGTTTCCTCCATTCACAGCACCACAAGCCGCGGCGCTCCACCACCATCATCAGCCACCATCGTCGATCGCGTCGTTCAGGCCGTTCGCTGCTCTTCTGGCAGGCAAGCCGGAGCCCCGACTTGCTGTTATCGTGTAATTCGCTAGGTCCTTTGCTCGCGAGTTCTACGTACTCATGTAAACATCATCAAGGATCTTGAATAAATCATTTAGTGTACATAAAATAGTTACTTGATGTGGACGACGACATAATATATGATCTTGATCATGATGATCACAAGAGATTGAATCGAGTGTTAGATCTAAATTAGTTTCTCCCTCCTGTCCAACCTTTACGTAGCAGAAAAGTGATCGGATAAAACTGCATACCCTAATAGGAGGAGAGAGGACTAATTTATATAGGGGTGTCTTTAAATCTGGTACGTTCATCAAATATCCAGATTAATGGCTTAGATTTGTTTGACTATTAAATAAAGGTCTGGCCCAATAGGATAATTAAATGTGAGCCCAATGCTTTCGGGCCACATATTCTTACATTCTCCCACCTGGTCCGAAAGCCCAAAATTTAATAGTATAACATTAGGTGCACATAAACAAATCCCATTATGCTATACATCATAATAAACTATGACATGATAAACCATATAGTGAGAGTTATGGCGGTTGTACACTCTCGATTCGCATACTTCTTTCCATATACTACTAAACTAATAGTTCAACACATCAAGTTCTATAATTATATATAAATATCATAATGTCCACTTAATTGTCATGAAGACATCATTTCTTCTTCTAAACATAATGTATACAAAATCATAATGAATAAGAAATTCGATAACATCATCATCATAATGAGCTCAAGAAACATAACATCAATAAGCTCAAGAGTGTGCCATAACATCATCAATACAACCAAGACCCATTCTATGTACATGTTCTTTAAATGTCTTTGGTTGTAGACCTTTAATTAACGGATCGACAATGATAAGGTCCGTTCTTATATGTTCAATGCACACTCTTTGTTTCTGAATTTTCTCCTTAACGGCAAAATACTTTAATTCCATGTGTTTTGCGCCCTTGGAATATTTGTTGTTTTTGGAGAAGAAAACTGTTGCGGAATTATCACTATACAATTTCAGCGACTTGGTAATGGTGTCGACAACTCCAAGTCCCCAAATAACGTTCCGCAGCCATAATGCATGAATTGTAGCCTTAAAACAAGCCACAAATTCAGCCTCCATAGTAGATGCAGCTATGCAGAATGCTTGGCACTTTTACGTGAAATTGCTCCTTTGGCGAGGAGAAAAACATAGCCAAACGTTGACTTGAAACTGTCAAGGCACCCAGAAAAATCTGAAACTGAATATCCAATCACCTCATGGCGATCAGATTTCTTAAATGTGAGCATATCAACCTTCGTCCCTTGAAGGATACTTATCACTTTCTTTGCAGCTTTCCAGTGATCCAACCCAGGATTACTTTGATATCGGCTAAGCATTCCAACAACGAAGCTAATATCAGGCCTCGTGCAAGTTAGCAAGTACATCAGACTGCCCACAACAGAAGCATATGGAATTGATTCCATACTCTTTTGTTCCACATTGTTCTTAGGGCATTGCATAAGACTAAACTTGTCCCTTTTTTGTAATGGGACAACACTTGGTGAACAATTGTTCATGCAAAATCTCTCAAAATTTTTTTCGATATATACTTTCTGAGACAACCCCAACAATCCTTGTGATCTATTCCGGAATATTGAAATTCCAATCACATAGGATGCCTCTCCCATATCTTTCATTTCAAAATTCTTTGAGAGAAAATCTTTAGTCTCATGCAAAATTCCCAAATCATTAGCAGCAAGTAGGATATCGTCAACATATAGAACCAAAAATATAAACTTACTCCCACTGATCTTCTGGTAAATACACCGATCAAAAGTGTTTTCTTGAAAACCAAAAGACGTGATGGTATCATTAAACTTAATATACCATTGTCTGGAAGCTTGTTTAAGTCCATATATTTAAGTTTACACGCCATGTGACCCTTTCCTTCTATGGAAAAACCTTCGGGTTGATCCATATAAACTTCCTCATCTAAGTCCCAATTAAAAAAGGCTGTTTTCACATCCATTTGATGTAACTCTAAATCATACTGAGCTACTAAAGCCATAATGATCCTTAAGGAATCTTTCTTAGAAACAGGTGAAAAAGTCTCCTTATAATCAATGCCATCTTTTTTAGTATAAACCTTGGCAACAAGTCTAGCTTTATGTCGTTCGATATTGCCACTTGAGTCGCGTTTGGTCTTAAAGACCCACTTACACCCAACTCGTTTTGAACTTTTTGGCAATTCTACTAGATCCCAAACATTGTTTTTAGCCATAGAGTTTAACTCTTATTTCATAGCATCAATCCACTTATGAGAGTCGCCACTGTTAACGGCTTGTGAAAACGAAACAGGATCTTCATCAATGCTAGTATCATAATCCAACTCTTGTAAATAAACCACATAGTCATCCGAAATAGCAGATCTTCTCACCCTTGTAGGTTTACTTAGTGCTATTCCACGTGGTTCATTTATATTAGTTGGTGGCAAGTTAGTCTCTTCATGGGGTGCTACTTCATCCAAATTTTGTCCACCATTTTTTTGTGGTTGTGGAACAATATTTGGTACAACTGTAGATATTGGAACATTAATGGGTAATGGAACATCAACCTTTATTTCACTAATTTCCAAAGTCTCTTTAGCATTCCCACTAACTTCACCATTTTCAATAAATCTAGCAATGCCTGTTTCAACGATTCTAGAACTATGATTAGGACAGTAAAACATATACCCTTTGGACTTCTCTGGGTAACCAATAAAGTAACCACTCACAGTTCGAGAATCCAATTTCTTTTCATGTGGGTTGTATACTCGTGCTTCTGCTGGACAACCCCAAACATGCAGGTGTCTCAAAATAGGTTCTCTTCCAGTCCATAACTCAAAAGGAGTTTTAGGAACTGCCTTACTAAGAATCCTATTTTGCAGATACACGGCAGTCTTAAGTATACATCCACAAAGATTTGGGTAATGATGTATTACTTATCATAGTCCTAACCATATCAATTAATGTTCTATTTTGCCTTTCCGCTACACCGTTTTGTTGAGGTGTGCCTGGCATAGTATATTGTGCACATATGCCATGTCTTTCAAGGAACTTAGCAAATGGACTGGGATTTTGTCCCGATTCATCATATCTTCCATAGTATTCACCACCTCTATCAGACCTTACTATTTTCACCTTTCTGTCTAACTGCCTTTCAACTTCATTAATGAAAACCTCAAGTGCATTTGCAGCTTGAGGTTTTTCCTTCAGCAGATAGACATAACCATAACGTGAAAAATCGTCTATAAAGGTAGTGTTTTCTCCATTGAAATATGGAGCATCAAAAGGTCTACATATATCGGTGTGTATAATTTCAAGAAGCTGACTACTTCTTGTGGCTCCTTTCTTCTTATGTTTGGTTTGTTTTCCTTTAATGCAATCCACACACAACCCAAGATCGGTAAAATCTAGATCCGAAAGAATCTCATCTTTCACCAACCTTTGCATTCTTTCTTTGGATACATGACCCAAATGTTTATGCCACAAGAAAGCAGAGTTCGCATTCGCTACACCATGTTTAGTTCCAATATTTTGATGAACACACATTAAAGATGCACAAAAATCAACATCAAGTTCAGTTTATATAAACCATCCATAAGAATTCCAGAACCAATAACGGAATATTATCAAACAAACTGAAACATCCATTGTAACACCCCACCTTTCTAGATAAATCAGAGTTGCGCAATTAATCGCAAAGTCTTTGAAAAACTAAACATTTTTACTTTGCGAAACTGATTTGGGGTGCTACCGTGAAAAATCTTTACTTAATTTAGAAAACCGTTGTTTTAATTTAATAAAACGTCCGGTTACTGAAAAACTGTGTTTTCTGAAAAGTTCGTCAAAATATAATAAGTTCGTCAAAATCATCAAAACATCGTCAAAATATTGTCAAAACGTAAGCGAAAGCGTAAGTTATAGTTATACAGTCCAAAACACATATATATGAATATCCTGAAAGTCCCGATCTGCTCCGTCACGTCACGCTCCCTGGCCTACATCCTGACCTGAAAAATAAGATAAAACTGGGGAGTGAGCACTAAGGCACTGTGCTCCGTGGAAACTCATACTAATGTAAAACATCGTAAATAATAACAATATCATGAACTAAGCATATATAACTGAACTGAACTGATACCGGTCTGAACTCGCGACCGAAGTCACGTACTCGCGACGGAAGTCACGTACTGAATCTGCTCGACACAAACTAATGCCGCTCGGCACAAACTAATGCCGCTATCTCCCGGCACAAACTAATACCGGACCATGTGCACACTCTAGTGGTTAGATAAGGCCACTAGAACTCAGAATGGACCGGCGACCACTCCGAGCGGATACTGAATATACATACCTCGAACATGG
>CACSLK010027842.1:600199-612312 GCA_902706635.1 Striga hermonthica
GCGCCAGTGTGTGCCCGCTCGCCCGCCCCGCACGTTAGTTGTCCGCAGCTGTCCTTGCCCGTTGATTGGCCACTCTCGCGCTCTGTGCGCGTCTCCTGCTCCAGGACGTGCGTCTCGCCTCTGGCCCGTGCCATTCTCTTGCGTGCGTGATAGGAGCGACTTGCGGCGTTCTTGAGCTTCCTAGCCACTTCCGTATCATTCCCGTCTCCTTCAAGCGCTTCCTTGTCCTCAAGGATAAATCTCGGGAATTGATCACGTATCTCATCTAGATCCTCCCATGTGGCTTCCTCCTGTGGCAACTCCTTCCATTTGACTAGTACCTCCCAGCGGTAACGTCCAGCTTTCCTAACCTTGCAGTACTCTATTACACGTTTTAGGCGAACTATGACCCTCCCATCAGTTGCAGTTGCCGGTAACTCCTCGCACCACTTGTGCGCTTCTCCTAGACTTCTCTTAAGCTGAGAAACATGTATCACTGTATGGATCTGTGAACTCTCGGGTAGCTCTAGTCGATAAGCTACTTGACCAATGCGCTTCAGAATCTGATAGGGCCCATAGTATCGCACTCCTAGCTTAGTCGCTGCCCTCTGTGCTGTCGTGCGCTGTCTGAGCGGTCACAACTTCAAGTAGACATACTCGCCTGGAGCGTAATTCTCCTCGCGTCGCTTCCCATCTACGAAGGCTTTGGTTCGATTAATCGATCCTTCGAGATTTTTCTTCAATTCTCGCAACATCAAATCTCGCTCCTCTAGTTCTCGACCGACTTTATCGTTGACTGTGCCTCCCTTCGAGTAATTGATCAGCGTCGGTGGTTTACGCCCATATACCAACTCGAGTGGAGTCATTTTTGTCGACTCATGGTAAGTAGTATTGGACCAGGACTCAGCCCAGGGCAGAAAGTTTTCCCACTTCTTCGGAAATTGATGAACATAGCACCGTAGATATTGCTCAAGGGTTCGGTTAGTTACCTCAGTTTGTCCATCGGTTTGGGGATGATATGCTGAGCTCATGGATAACTTTGTCCCTTCCAACTTGAAGAATTCAGACCAAAAGTTGCTTATAAAGATTCTATCCCGGTCGGAAACTATAGATCGTGGAGCTCCGTGCAGCTTCATCACATATTCAACGAACAGCCTGACGATAGATTTCGCCGTATAAGGATGGGTAATGGGTATGAAGTGAGCATGCTTGGTAAGTCAATCCACTACGACCATTACTCCGTTGAATCCATTAGAACTTGGCAGCCCTTCAATGAAATCCATAGTGATGTCTTCCCAAATTGCCTCAGGTACCGGTAGTGGTTGCAGTAGTCCGCTCGGTTTCCTTGCATCAGCCTTGGTGCATTGGCACTCATCGCATCGTGCCACATACTCATGGACTGTGCCCTGCTGCCTAGGCCAAAAGAAAGTATTGACCATTGTCATCCATGTGCGGTAGATTCTTGAGTGCCCTCCGACTTTAGAGTCGTGGAAGTGCTACATGATCTTTTCCCGTAGTTGCCCACTGTCGGGAACATATACTTGGCCTCGGTGGAGTAGTAAGCCATTGTATAGCACGTAATCAGCCATTGTTGTATCTCCTACCTCTATCTTTTGGCGCAGTTCTCGACAATGAGGATCCTCTTCTTGTGCCTTCTGAAATTCCTCCCAAATAGCCCATGTTGGCCCAGTGATAGCCGTGAGCTCGGCTACGTCTGTCCGTCGGGATAATGCATCAGCCACGGCATTTTGTCGTCCTGGCTAGTAGACTATCTCAAAATCGAATCCCATGAGCTTTGAGACAAACTTCTGTTGTTCGGAGGTAACAATCCTTTGCTCGAGTAGATGCTTGAGCGGTTGCTGGTCGGTCACAATTCGAAATCTCCGCCCCAATAGGTAAGGCCTCCAGCACCTCACAGCTTCGACAACAGCTAGCATCTCCTTCACGTATACTGACAGTCCCAGTCGAGTCGTGCCTAGTGCTTTGCTAAGAAAGGCTAAGGGTCGTCCTTCTTGCACTAGTACGGCTCCGATTCCTACATCACTCACATCTGTGTGGACTTCAAATGGAACATCGAACCTTGGCATTGCGAGCACTGGCATCGTGGTCATAGCGCCCTTTAGCTTCTCGAATGCTTCCTCGTTAGTCGTAGTCCACTGGAACCTGCCCTTTTTGGTCATCTCGGTTAATAGATTGGCGATGGTCTCGTAATCCTTCACAAACTTCCTGTAGTAACCCGTGAGCCCTAGGAATCCTCGGAGCTGCGTGAGACTCGTGGGCTTAGGCCAGTCGACCATAGCCTCTATCTTCCGTGGATCAACCTTCACGCCATCGTAGGATATAAAGTAACCTAGGTACTCAACCATTTCCTACCCGAACGAACACTTGGACGGCTTGATGTGAAATGAGTTAGCCTCCAAGACTTCGAGCACCACTCTCAAATGCTCAAGATGCTCAGCCCATGACTTCGAATAAACCAAGAAATCATCAAAGAAGACTAGAACAAACTTACGTAGATACTCCTTGAAGATGGAATTCATAGCAAATTGGAAAGTAGAGGGGGCGTTGCAAAGCCCGAATGGCATCACCAAATACTCATAATGCCCCTGATGTGTGCGAAAAGCTATCTTAAGAATTTCGGCCTTATGGATTCGGATCTGATAGTAACCAGCTCTCAGGTCGAGCTTCGAGAAATAGTATGATCCTGCTAACTCATCGAGCATGTCGCCGACACTAGGAATAGAAAATCGATCCATAATAGTCGCGGCATTCAGAGCCCGGTAGTCGGTACAGAACCTCCACGTACCATCTTTCTTCTTAGCTAATAACACTGGCGATGAAAATGGACTCGAGCTATGCTGAATTAACCCAGACTCTAACATCTCAGCTACTTGCCTTTCGATCTCAGTTTTTTTAAAAGTGAGCGTACCTATATGGGTGGACGTGTACAGCATGCTGCTCATTGACTAGCGGTATGCGGTGATCGAACTCCCGGTGGGGTGGTAGTCCCTTAGGTTCGCCCAGTACTCTTTCAAACTCCTCGAGAAGTTTGCGCACATCTCCTTGCTGCTGCTCTTCCTTGCACACGTGCGCCCCTGTATTCTCGACTACTACTGCAAAAATTTGGCCGCCACCTCGCCAAACTCTTTCGATACTCTTCAATCCAACCTCCTTAGTAACCTTCTCTCATCCAGCTTTGAGAGTGACACGCTTACCTCCAAATATGAACTCCATGACTCTGGTGCGGTAATCCGTGGTTATCCTTCCTAACCCTTCTAGCCATTGCACTCCTAGGACCACGTCCGGTCCAACCAAGGGTAGGGCATAGAGGTCGGCTTCCACAATAACACCTTGAAACTTGATTGGTACCTTACGAAAGGACTCGGTGCATTGTAACCTCTCACCGTTGGCTACTCGAACTTTAAAGGGCTCAATCTTCATGGTTGGCAATTTCAGCTTCTGAGACAAGTCGGAATTGATGAAGTTGTGTGATGACCCGTTTTCTACGAGTACGATCACTCGTCGGTCCTTGACCCAAGCTGGTAACCTCATCGTCCTTGGCCCTCTGATTCTAGCTATTGCATGCATCGAGATTTCAGCCTCCTCATCGAACGCTTCAATGTCATCTACTGGCTCTGGTTCTTCCTCGACCTCAGCTTCTTCATTGTCGGAGTTGGCAACCTTTATAACAAAAGCTTTCTTGCATCGATGCCCTGGCATAAATTTCTATTCGCACTTGAAACAAAGACCTTTCTCACGTCGGCGTTTGATCTCCTCCGGTGTGAGTTGCTTGACTACTGGCCCCGGTGGTCGAACGTTGATGGCCGGTCATGCACCCACAGTTGCTTGGCTCGTGTAACACTCCACTTTGATTTTAAAGAAATCCCGGGGTTTCTAAAAATCAGAACAAATTTTTCTCGAATTCATTTTTGAAATCAAGGGCATTCTCAAAATTTTCACTTAGTCCAAGTCTTATCTGGACCCACGGAGATTCATAAATCCAATTTTTCACATATGGTTTTCATTAACCGAATCGCGACA
Organism: Striga hermonthica; assembly: GCA_902706635.1. Lineage (NCBI taxonomy): Eukaryota > Viridiplantae > Streptophyta > Magnoliopsida > Lamiales > Orobanchaceae > Striga > Striga hermonthica. The sequence goes on from CACSLK010027842.1 coordinate 604,220, forward strand.
TCTCTCATGGTAAATAGCTTACTCATAACAGCATGAATAATCAAAAGAAACATGATATTAAATTTAACAAGTACTCATGAATATCCAAATAACTCAAATACCACAATTCAAAATACAAGTTTGAAAATTGTTCAACATGTCTCCAACATAGTTCATAATAAGCGGAAAGCTAAATGCAATAAGTAAAGACCACCCACTCGTCTTGCCTCGTCACCGACCAACTGCTTAACCTGCATCCATGAAGAGCAGGTGGGAGTGAGCACAAATAATAACGTAGTGCTCACCACTATGCACATAAACAATAATCATAATATAGTAAATGTATGGTCGCAGTATGTATATGAATCAATCATTCATCCCAAAATTTTCCATCACATATCACAAATCAAGACTCGTGTGCACACCTATATCCATAGACTACTGCTGGTAGACGTATCGAATGCCCCATGGGTTTTTATCGAATGCCCCTCGGGCTTAATGCCCCTCGAGCTTCTACACCGAATGTCCCTCGGGCTTCTATCGATGCAGGAGTAAACCCCACAGGTTTTCACTTTACAGTTATGAGGATAACCGTTCGACGGCCGACACAGCTCACATCGAAGGCTACATAGTTCATATACATACATTAATCATACCACAAGCAAGTTAACAATTTATTGCATAGCAATTTAAATAAGACTCATCTGGAAAACGAGGTAGAATATCACACTGAAATAGCAGGTAAGTAGGGCGAGGGCTCGACTCCTCAAACACCTACATTTAAAATAAGCAATACTCGGATAAATAACTAACTCTTAACTCGGTAACTAATTTGCAAATTTGAAGAATTTCCTAACTTAAGGTTCATGGAATTATAAAATCTAAAATTTTGCTCGACTCAAAATTCATTATAAAGCTCATGACATTTTAAAACGGTTTTTCCGAGCCTTTAAAAATAATTTGGGGTCTAACACATTGGAGTTTAACATGAAATGAAGGCCAGGATTATTCCACATGAATTCCACTTTTCCAATTTATTTCTACGGCATTTAGAACTCAACATTTTCAACAAATTCACTAATTCCCAAAGTATCTACGCATGATTAATCCTGATCTCAAAACACATTATATCAGATGTTCAAAACTCAACACACCCATTAAAATTTACCAAAATTAGATGAACTCCAAAACGTGGCAAATTACTCCTTTTTGAAAGAAAACTGTAACACCCCGAAATTTATTAATAAAAAAAAATACTAACTTTTAATTATAAGCTAGCCTTTGTAAATAAATATTCATGTTAATGTCAAGTCTAAGTTAATCAGCTAGTTAAATTCCAAGTTCGACGTTGAGTCGAAAAATATATTTTCAGTTAATTTTATTATTGACTCGTATTTTATTATTAACCGAGTCAATAATAGTAATTAGTATCAGTCCGTTTATTTAATAAATGGACACCAGTAAGTTGAGTTTAAGTGAATTATTCAGTTTCAGTTAAAGTTCGACTATTAGTCGATAAGGTATTCGGTTTAATTATTCCAGTAACCGAATGAGTTTCAGATTTAATTCTGCTTCATTTAATTAATTAAGGAGTTCGAAATTAATAAATTAAGTTGACGAATTATTCGAAATATCAATATTCGGATTAATCATCCAAGTTAAGGAAAGTTCGAATTTATTTTCGAATATCACGTTTAGGTTCGGAATAACTTACGATAAGTTAATCCATGTTCAAGCTCTCGATAAATATTACCGAGCTTAATTATGCTTAAATGTGTTAATAGCATTGCAATACCAAGGGGTCAACTTCAAATAACATAATCTGACATGACATGAACACGATTACTGAAACCGGTTATAATATACATATTTTCACTGTTTACATTAGTATGAGTTTCTGCGGAGCACAGTGTTTTAGTGCTCACGCCCCCACGTATTTCATGTTTTTCAGGTCGCAGGGTCGGGGACGAGGAGTGAGCTGACGGGCAGTTCAGGATATTTATGGATATGTATATATATGTTTTGGCCACGCTGTTATTCCGCTAAAACTTTCAGTACTTTTAAACAGCTTTTGATCCGACTTTTCCATAGCAATCATGCTTAATTAGGCTTAAACTTTTGGATTTTGCTAAGGAAATACACGCAATGGCCGCACGTTTGTGTTGAGAAGTTTTCACGTGAAAGATCATCATTTAAAGTGATGACTAAGCATGGAAGGAGGTGACTAAGCATAAGAGAACACTTAAGGCTTTAAACTCTTGGCAAGTGGCGCAAGTTTATTTGCCACCACATTTTTACCCATCTTCACCATTTTCCATTCCCTATTTATACGAAAACTGGAGTGAAAACTTCAGCATATATTTAAGCTACAGGTTTAGTGAGAGTTAAGTGAGTTTTGTCCTAGAATTAGTCAAGTACCGCATGCAAGAAGAAGGAAAGGAAGCTCACGCACACACGCACGCAAGGTTACGAGAAATCACACACCATCGTTCGAGCAATTGAGAGGGTACTGTAATCCTCACTCTCTTTTTATGATTATAGGAGCAGGCTATGTTTATTAAGGTCAGGCCATGATTATTCGGTTCATGTTAAGGCTATGTTAAGCTCGTTTAGGTCATTTTAAGCCATGTCGAGCCATAGTTGATTCTATTCGGCAACTTTCGAGCAACTTTCGTTCCTTTAATCATTATTATACATATCATGATCAGTCATGTAAGTATTGTCAAGGAAAGTATTAGTTTGGCCGAGGAATTGGCCAAAGTCGTCGGGTACCGCACGTAGCGGAAGCCACGGCCCACTCGAGTTATGTTCATGATCATCCGACCGTTTTATGTATAATTATTCATGTTATAACCAGTTAAGTCGATTCAGGTGATAAACGGTTGGGAGAATTGTCAAGTGGCACAACATATTGGCCGTAGCGTCGGGTCGCAACACCGCGCACGCTACAACCATGTTCCAATTCATGGCGATGTCCTTCTCGTGCAATTATATGAAATTATGTATTTAGGAGCATGTTAAGTCATTTCATGTTGTTTCATGTTCAATCGGTCGAGAGAAGTTGCCGAACGGCCGACAAGGACCGGTCATGGCCGCGCTGCCCGCACACAGCGGCAGCAGCGCGCCAGCAGTCAGCCAGCGATAGCGGACAACGTGCGTGCATGCCCGTGGGGCATCGTGCACAGCCCTGCCCGCAGCAGCCGTCCGCTGTTAGTGCCTGTGCATGCCAGCGGGTCACCGCGCACGCCAGTGCGCGTGTTCATACGTCTGTCGTCTGCTGCGGCGCGCGGTAGCGCCCAGCAGCGCAAGTCGCGCCCAGGCCCGCGCTCATAGCGCACGAAAGCGCCCAACTCGATGCCTGCGATGTGCCAGCGCATGTACGCGTCCCAGGCAGCGTCCAGTCGTGCCAATCATGCCCAACATTGTGTGTGTGATGCACCAGTTGCACGTCCGTCACGCAGGCCATGCCCAGTGGCCACCAGCGTGCATGTACGTTCATGTTCGCGCCAGTTCACGCTCAGCAGCCAGTGCCGCGGCCAGTCCAGGCAGCGCCCACGCACGCGGCCTTGGCAGGTCCGTTGGCCGAGTCAACCGCCAACCGACCGGTCCGAGCAGACTGGCGGTCTGACCGGACCGGTTCAGATCCGGTTCAATCAGCTTAGACCGGTTTTGACCATAAGTTATTATTTTAAGTCCCGGTTCATGTTCAGGTCCTGTTTTCAGTTAAATTCTGAGTCCGGTTCAGTTCAGTAAATTTATGTCAGTTCGGTTCCAAGTTTATACAGTTCCGGTTATACCGGTTAAGTCCAAATATCATGTCAAGTCCAGTAGAGCATCTTAACAAATTTAAACAGTTATTTTCTCAGCCTGAGCATAGTATTTAGTAATTGTTTATATTATTTTCAGTTTGATCAGGATACAGATATCAGCACTTACATTTTCAGATCAGCAGTTCAGGTGGGGACTCAGACTGAGTATTACATTGATTATAATTGTTGTACCATGTTTGAGGTATGCATTATCAGTATCTGCTCGGAATGGTCGCCGGTCCATTCTGGGTTCTAGTGGCCTTAATCTGCTCACTAGAGTGTGCACATGGTGTCCGACATTAGTATCTTGCTGGCAGATGTTCAGGTATCAGTCAGGTGATGATATTATCTCACCATCAGTATCAGATCATGATTATTCGGTACCGGTTTCATGTTCATGTTCATGCCAGGATCATGTTATTGTAATTATTTTCACTCTTTACTTTAGTATGAGTTTCTACGGAGCACAGTGGATTTAGTGCTCACGCCCCACTTTTATCATGTTTTTCAGGTCACAGGGTCGGAGCTGAGGAGTGAGCGGGCGATTGGTTCAGGAGTTTTATAAATATGATTAAACACGTTTTGGCTACACTATGTTTTACGCTGACTATTACTGTTTGCCAAACTCAGCTTTTTATCCGATTTATAATCGGTGGTTATATTACGTTAAACCGTTTTGTTTTCTTTAAATAACGGTTTTCAGGTAAAAGTCATGTTTTACGGTAGCACTCCGAATCAGTATTTCACAAATTAAATATTTTTATTCAAAGATTTTGCGAAAAAGCGTACTCTGATTTCAGTAAATAGCGGGGTGTTACAGACGGTATCAGAGCACGTTTTTTGCGTCTCTGAAAGTTTTCATGAGTCAGAAATTTTATGAGAACCCGATTACGTCATGCTCACGCATCGCCGACTACAGGTAAGTGTTGATTCATGTTTTAAATTATAAACGATTTACTATGTCTATGCTCAGAAATTTCTCAGTTATGATTTAGTTAAGATGCTCGAATCATGTTCAGGATCAGTAGTCAGTATACCCCTGAGTTAATGTCAGTAGACTTGTGCGCTTTATTGATCAGCTTCAATGACGTCATCAGTGAGAATGTTTGAATCAGAATTCCGAACCTTAGAACGGGGCTAAGTTTGAGAACTCTAGATTAAATTCTAGATTTATTCAAGTCAAGTTGATGACTCGTCAAGAGATTTGTAAGCACTTGTGTTATACCAATCTAAGAAATCATGTTCCTCAGACATTTTCTATCGAAAATTGCCAATTTTGCTAACCAATTGGCAGATTCCAGGGAGGTATTCCTTGATTTAACTCAAGGAATAAACCCAAATTTTTTAAGTCAGATCAGTAAATCAGGTTCAAGGCGAAAATTTTCTTGCTAAAGGTTGTTGTATTTCCCAAGTCATTGTTAAAGTAACAGTTTCCAGTGTATAAGAGTCAATATTCCAGGTTACCATGGAGGCTTGAAATAAGAGCCACTCAGCCGGGTATACTATCGAGTCTTGAAGCTGGGACCGGAGCAGTATGATTTCATGTAATAACAACCTTTAGAGTCAGTTATGCCAGGTATTTTATCAGTCATGATACTTCAAGTTTTGATTTTCAAAACTCAAGGTCAGTTATTTACTTTGTACTTGCGGGACCAGTTGATGCTGGAGTAGCCATATACAGTACATAGTTATGAGTCCATGTTCACGATTTAAGGTCAATGTTCATGATGTAAGGTCGACATATAATAGTTGTTCAGCCGGGTTAAATACGGAGGTCTGCAATACGGACTATTATTCCAAATTTAACTGGAAACTTGAAGTCGCACCTTATCAAGCCAGTAAATCAGTAAATGTCATGTTCCAAATTCTGAGATGACTATTTGATTATCTCGGGATAGCTTCCAGAATTCAAGTGAGAGCTATATCAGTCATGTAAAAGTCATGTCATGGTTATCCAGTTATGAGAATATTGAGGTTAGTCATGTCAAAGTCAAGAATAGTCTGTCTAATAAGACAAGACATATCAGTCATTTCAAGTATGATCACTGCCTCGATTCTCAACTTTTGAAATTTGAGAAATCGTAGGAAAGATTAGTTCATGATAGACTTTTCTTGAGGTTAAGTTTAACCTCAGGGAAGGTAAACAGTTGCAGGTACCACATTTTAACATACGACGCGACGGAGAAGGGCCAATCAACAGCAACAGACCATGCCATGATGACCAACTGAAGCTTTCCATTCAGGGATGCATGACGCAAGAAAAAAAGGATGCCATGCCTGAGTCCCAGTACACTGAGAGATCACAGAGAGTTAGCATTATAGTACATTGAGGTTACTAGCTTGAGATATAGATATGATCAGCTATACAGACTACGACGACGATGCAGGTGCAATGTTCGCCAGGTGTTGTATGCAAGCGTGCCGCACTCACTTGATGAGGAGCAGGTGTGCCACATTACGATGTGCCGCGAACGATGTGCCGCGTTATCGAGCATATGTTCACGGAAGGTAATCATCGATGTTGCTAGTTATCCTCATTTGTACATGTGCATATCTCTGAAATTTTCCGGGTGTATCAACGACTGAGGTTTTCCATAACCAACGTTCAGACCGAAGATCAACAATCAGCCAGGAGATGATGACCAGTACGCTCAAGAATTATGCTTTTAAGGTCATGTATAATCAGTGGAACACTTTATTTCAGAAAAGTGTCCATTCTCAGCCAACAGAAATAAAAAATTCATTTAATTGTGAGTTGATGATTCTTTAGTTCAGATCAAGTCTACTGTTCAGTATTTAATACTAAATTCTCAAATCATGTCATCGGTAAGTATAAGCTTTATGTTAAGCTTGTACGTTCAGTTTAGTATTTCCGAGGACGGAAATATTTTAAGGAGGGTAGATTGTAACACCTCGAAATTTATTAATAAAGGAAAATACTAGCTTTTAATTATAAGCTAGCCTTTGTAAATAAATGTTCATGTTAATGTCAAGTCTAAGTTAATCAGCCAGTTAAATTCCAAGTTCGACGTTGAGTCGAAAAATATATTTTCGGTTAATTTTATTATTAACCGAGTCAATAATAGTAATTAGTATTAGTCCGTTTATTTAATGAATGGACATCCGTAAGTTGAGTTTAAGTGAATTATTCAGTTTCAGTTAAAGTTCGACTATTAGTCGATAAGGTATTCGGTTTAATTATTCCAGTAACCGAATGAGTTTCAGATTTAATTCTGATTCATTTAATTAATTAAGGAGTTCAGAATTAATAAATTAAGTTGACGAATTATTCGAAATATCAATATTCGGATTAATCATCCAAGTTAAGGAAAGTTCGAATTTATTTTCGAATATCACGTTTAGGTTCGGAATAACTTACGATAAGTTAATCCATGTTCAAGCGCTCGATAAATATTACCGAGCTTAATTATGCTTAAATATGTTAATAGCATTGCAATACCAAGGGGTTATGCTTGAACATTTATTTCCGTAGCAATCATGCTTAATTAGGCTTAAACTTTTGGATTTTGCTAAGGAAATACACGCAATGGCCGCACGTTTGTGTTGGGAAGTTTTCACGTGAAAGATCATCATTTGCCTTACTTATGTGGCATTCATTTAAGGTTTAAAGTGATGACTAAGCATGGAAGGAGGTGACTAAGCATAAGAGAACACTTAAGGCTTTAAACTCTTGGCAAGTGGCGCAAGTTTATTTGCCACCACATTTTTACTCATCTTCACCATTTTCCATTCCCTATTTATACGAAAGCTAGAGTGAAAACTTCAGCATATATTTGAGCTACAGGTTTAGTGAGAGTTAAGTGAGTTTTGTCCTAGAATTAGTCAAGTACCGCATGCAAGAAGAAGGAAAGGAAGCTCACGCACACACGCACGCAAGGTTACGAGAAATCACACACCATCGTCCGAGCAATTGAGAGGGTACTGTCATCCTCACTCTCTTTTTATGATTATAGGAGCAGGCTATGTTTATTAATGTCAGACCATGATTATTCGGTTCATGTTAAGGCTATGTTAAGCTCGATTTAGGTCATTTTAGGCCATGTCGAGCCATAGTTGATTCTATTCGGCAACTTCCGAGCAACTTTCGTTCCTTTAATCATTATTATACATATCATGATCAGTCATGTAAGTATTGTCAAGGAAAGTGTTAGTTTGGCTGAGGAATTGGCCAAAGTCGTCGGGTACCACACGTAGCGGAAGCCACGACCCACTCGAGTTATGTTCATGATCATCCGACCGTTTTATGTATAATTATTCATGTTATAACCAGTTAAGTCGATTCCG